>OX596204.1:9877794-9966779 GCA_951394215.1 Glyphodes perspectalis
AATTGAAACTTTCCATCATCTTTAAAACAATCATGTCGCGCCTCTAACGGAATACGGAACTCAGATGTTGATAAGTTCAGTTATAAATAAATCTAAAAAGAGAAACCTGTAATTCATCACTCAATCCAATGACATTGCAAGTTCACTTTCTCTTTAAATATAGGTATGTAATTTTAGTATAAACAAACAGTCATCATGCTTTCTTCATTTGCATAAAAGTCGTTAGTCCACACGACCGCACATTACATTTATTCCCAATACCCTTTTCCAGTAAACTGTAAATTTTCAGCGAAATCGACGTCCGACGGTTCACGATTAAAAGCACTCGAAGTCGACATTTCAGACAGCCGATTTAAATTGGTGATCCGACAATAAATATTCACATTTCAATCAACAGACCTCGGAGGCGGACTGCACCAACCCGTGCGAGATGAGCGGCCCCGAGATGCACTGCGACGTGAACGCGTATTGTCTTCTGATGTCGGACACCAACGAGTTCAAGTGTCAGTGCAAGCCTGGATTCAACGGCACCGGGAAAGTTTGTACTGGTGAGTAGTATCTGTAAATTACGATCCATAGACCAGACCATACCAAGCAGAGGTTCAGACAAGCAATGTTACTAAGTAAATAATTATAACATATAGAACTCAACTAAATATTCCGCAAATGAAAAATTAGAAGTTTCTTGTTATGTTTTATTATGACACGAATATATCACTATGAAAATAATGTAACTATGCATTTAAATATACTATTGGTGCTGCGATAGTTATCAGCGAAAGAAATGAAATATATTTAACTTCCGTCAAACCAGAATGTCCTGAAATTTAAACTTAGCTAACAAACTAAATCCGCGAACATTTTTCCGTAATTTCTCCACCAAGCGTACAGAACATCGAAGCTAACTACATCTAGCGACAACTGATAGTATGACTCACTTTGTGTACAAGTATTTCTCGAAGTTACTGTATCCTATTATAACTTTACGCTAGGTGGCATATTACCGATAGTGCTGAATGGATGAGAATGTATTTCGGCTTAATGCGGAACTAGGACGAAAAAAATATGTATTTATGCATGTTACGAGCAGCTAACACCGCTTACATACGTAAAATGTATGAAAAGCCTTCTCCGCTCCGCCCAACTGCATATCAATGTAAACGCACCCACATGTGCGTGCCTCACGTACGAGTACTATTGATTCATATCCAAGCCTCGGTGAGCACGTAACTATTTTCCAAAATTCGTACCTCGTCGAATTAATCTCACTGGTCCGGCATTGAGAGATACATCGAGAGGGAACCACTAAATTCAGATAACTATGATCCAATTTTGCTGGTTCTTCTATCTAGGTTACGAAAATCATATGGCAGGCGCTCTAATGGAATAATCAGACTTGCAAAATCTAGGATCATCAACTCCGACGAGGAGCCGGACGCAACTCTAGAAAAATTATAGACTCATCGTAGAAAATGACTTAAACTGAGCATGTTTACATTAATATATATAAACGTCGTTACACCTAACGTCTCGACTCGACTTCAATTAACACAAATACAAAAAATGCTTTTTCCCCAGATGTATGCGTCGACTATTGCGACAACGGCGGCGAGTGCGTCAAGGACGCGCGCGGTGAGCCTTCCTGCAGATGCACGGGATCCTTCACCGGCAGACACTGCAGGGACAAGAGCGAGTTTGCGTACATCGCCAGTGGTGTCGCGGGTGGCGTCATATTCATCATCTTCTTGGTGCTGCTTGTATGGATGATTTGTGCAAGGTTAGTATTCCTAAACTTCAAGATTCTTAATGCTCGAGATTCATCGAAAGAGATCATTTAGTCTACAACAGTAGGTAAAACAACTGCATCAAGCAATCGAACACTTGTACTTATAACCTAACTCTCCTTGCAGATCAACGAAGAGGAAGGAACCAAAGAAGACTCTAACGCCTGCCATAGACCAAAACGGCTCCCAAGTTAACTTCTACTACGGCGCGCACACGCCATACGCAGAGTCCATAGCGCCATCGCACCACTCCACGTACGCCCACTACTATGACGACGAGGAAGACGGCTGGGAGATGCCAAACTTCTACAACGAGACTTACATGAAGGAGAGCCTTCACAACGGCATGAACGGCAAGATGAACAGCCTAGCGAGGTCCAACGCAAGCATTTACGGCACGAAGGAAGACCTCTACGACAGGCTGAAGAGGCATGCGTACCCGGGTAAGAAAGGTCAGTAGTAAAGTAGCACATTTAGTTAGTGCGCACTTTGATTTATTTATTGCAGCTTTGCACTCGGTGGCTTTTTATAATTTCCTAACGCTTGCATTGGTGGAGGTACTTGGCGGAAAATAACTATCTGGAAAATATTTTACAAACATCGTTACTATTAATGATTGCAGTACTCTTGATTTGTATTTTAAGAGGCTAGAGTAACGTGATGTGGGGTTTCTTAATTAGTAAATAACACAAAAAAAAACAGTCGAATTGAGAACCCCACACCTTTTTTTTTTGAAGTCGGTAAAAAAACATTTTACTTACTTAAAAAAATATGTATTTTCAACCCTTCTCGAACGAAAAGATTAGAAACTTTCAGATTTAGATATTCGATAGTCTCCCAAAATTTTATATGGCTTATAAAAGATAAATATCTTAGTGGCTAACCGATTTAAGAATACATGGATAGTATCATTATCATATTTTACACAATAAAAACAATACTAACACTCGTACAGATAGTGAAAAAGATAAGGTGCTTAGCGACATTCATACAAATGTAATTACTAAAATGTAGTAAAAAATAAACAATGGAAATTACTTACAATTGTTATTTCAACCCGCAGTCTACGTCAAAACATAAACTGGCCTGAAATTAAATTAGTTACAGGTCATTTAAACAAAGTAGCATGCTGCAATACAAAAGATGCCCGTACAATCAGCTTGACCTTTACTTTATCAACTGGCAAGGGCATGCAATACTTAGGTACTATTTATGTCTGATCAAAGTTTCATTACTCATCCAAAACATAGTGGCGTTTTTAATAATTATATATATTTTTTTAATTCAATTTTATTTGGAATAATTTAATTGTTTGTACTTGTACGTAGTATATTATTACTTTGTGTTTGTACTAAATATATACGCCAAAATCGAAACAACAAAAAGTGTTTACAAACTGTCGGACCTGTGGGCTTGCGTACGAGGGGCAACATTTTTATTTTCGGGATTAATAAATTGAAAGAGGGTTTAGAAATTATTTAGTATTACGCATATACATATTCATAATGTAATATTTATAAAATAATTATTTAATAAAGAGACAGGGACTGCCTATGTGGGATATTGTGCAGAATACCTGAAATCTAACTAGGCACCAATACAAGTGTCTTATCTTGTTTTGACCTTTAATCTAATCCCTGAAACACTATGTAGCTTTGTCCAGTTCAAAAACTACTTTCAGCAAACAAATAATTAATCACTGTCTGTCGCAGCAGACCTGATAATCTCTTGCGCGTGATTGACGTCATTTCAGCTTTGAATTACTACTGATGCAATAATAACGAACGGTATTTGTTCCAGATAAGAGTGACAGCGACAGCGAAGGTCAGTAAACACAACAAGGGACTGTTTTGTCGTATTCTGGTCAATCTTTCATAATACTATATCGTACTAGTTTCAATTCTCGGTGTTCCGACAATAATAGTCAATATTATTGTATTGTTTAGCTGGAAGTGACAATTTTGCTCTCGCATATGGGTGAGATAGGGCCAAGTTCATATTTTCAATAACACAATATGTTTCTTGAAATTACACCTATACTTTGTTGGAGACACACAAATGAAAAAGACAATAACACATCTGCTAGGTATTAAGTAGACTTCTTAGTTTCGATTGACAGAAAAATCTGAATTGTGCCCTAAAAACTATTATAACTTTATACCCATATGACACGGTTGTATCCGAGGGTGATCCAGTATGTTATTGTAGAATTTGTATTCAGTTAGTTTTAAGATTAGATAAGATTACAAAGAATGTGTATTAACACACTCACTGTTTATTTACAGCCCCCACCAAAAATACTTTTATACTGTCACAAAAACACAATAGAATAATTTAAAAACACAATTAAATGTATTGGAAAACAGTGAATGTGTTGATGTTCTGAGATTATGATCAACGAACAAATGCTCAAGTATTTTACGCGAACACTGCCATATCGGAAAGCAGGGCTTTGCAGGGATAATTCGATGCTTGTAACATTCCAACGATACTTCAATGCGATGTAAATATTATTTTTATTGGATTATTTGTATATTTATGGTAGTAGGATTATACAGTCCACAGTGTTATGTTAATTGTTTATATAAAGTCCCCCGTGTTTATTTCACACATTTAAATATTACATAATTTATATTAAAGCTCAGGGTTTTGCATGTTACAGTGAAATCCATTTTCATCCAGTGTTTAAATTCTTTTTTGAATAAAAACTACTTGATAGCCGCCGTTAATCCGCTTATTCATAGTATATTATTTTAAAATATATCCGACATCTACTAAAATACTTGTTATACCTATAGCATGCCATTCACGTAGTATGGTTTTTAAAAGCGGAATTCTAATTATATACCGTATAGTGAGTACAATTATTATTAATGTGTTCATATAACGTTAATTTGGGTATCAGGAATATTTATTAGGACATTAACAAAGTGTATATTGTTATTTGTTGTTACCAATTATTAGTAACACTGTGGATAAATAATGAAGAGTCAAGTTTGTTTGTATTATAAACTGGACTGTATTTTTTTAACTTTTTACCTAAGTGTGTGAATGCGTATGCGTATGAACTGATGTATAGAAAGCTTGTTATGATGTCTTTAGAGAAATAATATTATGTAAAGTATCATATCATTACTTTTGTATTAAATATGTTATAATAAGACTTGGTAATAATTCTTAATTATTTATAGCTAATGACACGTGTTTGTAAGTGACTTTATATATTGTTGACTTTTGTCAAATTATCGCGAAAAATGTTTATTGAACTGTACCTAAACCTCTGTATAAAGACCTACGTAGAAAATCCTTGATAAGGAAATACTCAACAATGAATCTCGTGAACCGAATGAAACATCGACATTCCATCACAATTTATTACCACATTTTAATGATTACGTTAACAGTAATATTTTATACAAAATTTTTAATAAAATCTTAAAATTAACAAACGTATTTCATTGTTATTTTACCACTATCCTTCTACATATTTACCTAATGGTATAGTCATTTTTTCAGCTAACTCTTCCGTGCGCCCTACATTAATAACTTAGTATGGATATTAACACTATGCATTGTTTTCCAAGTGGGTTGTTTTAATAATGTATAAATATATATTATTTCTCTGCAACAAAACTAAGGTACTATGTTACTTTTCAAAACATTCATGATAATAATTTTAAAAACTAAAACCCGATATCTAAAAAGCCTGAAACACCGCTTCGGGTTTGTCTAAGTAGACAGGTAAAACGTATAAAAACACAGATAGCGCCATTATGATAGTAGCATATTTGTAAATAGTCCAAGAAAATAGGCCTTTAAATACGAATTTGAGGTAAATACTTGAATTTTTGATATAAGTTACTTTGAAAGATTTAAAAACGAACTGTGTAAGGTTTTTGTAAAATCACCCCCGAGAACATTTGAAAAAAAAAAAAAAAAGTATTTGTTTTTGAAATTTTGGGAAAACGGTAAGTAGTAGAAAAAAAAGGTTCAAATAAAAGTTGTAGAGCATTAGATTTTATAAAGAAATGCCCTGTTTATGTTTTCGCTAACATTAAAATTATCCGAGATAGGGCGGTTAGAAGCTTGGGGATGATAGTAATAGTCCGGTCAGTTTTCCATTTTGATTTGAAAGGATAGGACCAACGGGATAATTTGGGTGTGTACTAGATATTTAACAATCCAGAAATTCAGGTCTCTGACACATCAGGTTAGCTAAAAAAAAAGCGCGGAAGATCGAAAAAGGCAAATAACTCATGAGTAGTGCAAAATATTGAAAAATGCTAAAGCTAAATGTTATAGATAATTGAATTTCCTACAAAAATGGTGTATGCATATTTTTTCATAAGTGCGATACTTTTCGCAAAAAACACGCCTAAGTGTAAAATTATTTAAAAATGATTTTTTATCTTTCAAGTTTTTCTCAATAAATAATAATGTGTATAGCTACATTATTAAGTCTATTTTTCAATTATAAGCAGCACTTTATAAAATATTTTTTCCTTACTAAGATGCAATTTTTTTTTCGCATCTAGACGGGTTTTTAATGCAGAATTAAATCCTTTGGCTAATGCGAAATCCCTCTACTTAGTACCTGTAATTTATTAACTTTCATTGAATAAAGAGAAATGATCAGTAGTGACTGCCTGACCGAGTCAGGATTTCTTGCCAAAACCGAAACCGAAACCGAACATTAGGCAGCTCTCTTAGTTTTGGCTTAGGTCGACATAGCATGTTGAAATGAAGTGTATCTTTACTTTTATGTCTCCTGACCCGGTGTCTATCTGTAATAGTGAGATTAGAAAAAAATATTGGTTTCGTTTTTTTCTTTTGTTCAAATAAATTTGAATGACAAATACAGCGCGTTAAAGTTACCTGTGACGTCACTTGTTCCGTAAATGCGCTGCGCTCTAGATTTTTGCAGCGCTGTATCTTTGTAATTTTCCAAGTATTCGATAAAGCAAAAAATACGTATTCAATATTTTGATAATTTTACTTACGAAACAAAACAAATATTTGAGTCAAGTAAACAGGAGGAATCATCAAAAGCAAAGAAAACCAAAAAACCCTTCACAGTTTAACATTTTATCAAGAACAAAAGCCTAGAAATCCAACTCACTGAACAAGTTCTTAAGCTAGACAAACTCATCGACCAAGCGGATATACCAATATACCAATACTGAGGAACCTCTTAATAACAGTAATTAATAAAATTATAATAGAGTAATGCCAGCTTATACAGTTGCTTCTTGAAACATCAATAGCCTGGTCGTTTATGTTATTATGTTAAAATTCTACTCCCATAGCATACATTAATGTACTGCTTGTCTCTGAAGCACAACTAATATTCAATCAAATAAGTGCTTTATTGAAGCCTATGTAAATAAAGATAAGTTCAACAGCATTACAATCAAGGACTATCACATTTACTCAATCTTCCATTCAGACGGGACTGCTCATGCAGGAACTGCTGTGATTGGGAAAAGAAATATAAACCATAAAGTACTACCAAAATATAAAACAGTACATCTGCAGGTAACATCTGTCATGGTGCAAGATGAACATGGTCAGCTAAAACATATAACATAGGAAAATCAATGTCTATCTGTAAAAGTGAGATTAGAAAAAAATATTGGTTACGTTTTTTTCTTTTGTTCAGAAAAATAAAAATGACAAATACAGCGCGTTAAAGGTCCCCGTGACGCGCTTACTCCAGACACTCCAGATTTTTGAAGCGCTACTACTTACCATCGAGCTAGTGGTAATAAATACGTACATAGATTTGAAAAATACAGAGGTACATGCCCGGGTTTGAACCCGCACTCCTCGGTTAAGAGGTGCGTGTTCTTACCATTGAGCTCTAGTCTAGTTTAGTCCCATCAGTATTATTTCTAATGTTTGGTCAAAGCTTTTATCAAGACATCTGATGATGCAGTGGCACCAAGTTTCACAAGTCCCCTAGTCCCTAATGATATCCAGGCTTTAATATGTGACCTCGATGACTTCAATTGGATGTGGATTATACTCAAGAATATCTCTTTCCCGACAGTAATTAACTCTGTAGACTAGCTATTTAGCATGCTTATGGCGTATTGTGTAGCGTATAATGTGGATATTTTGTGGAGATATAATAACCCCCCTTTGTTTTACACAAAGAAACACTGAGCACAGCTTGCTTTATAGTAGTCGCGTCAATACCTTACTTCATGCAATGGCGTGAAGTAAGTTCGCTCTGCCTACCCCGCTAGGAAAATGCCCTAGCGGGGTAGGTAGAGCGAACCGAACGCCATATGGCACGGTCCTTACACACCTCACTCGCTTCTTTAACATTAATAATCCCTTCATAAAGCTCTATGGTTTTGAACTTAACTAAACTAAACTTCACGCCACTTCCCTAGTGGGGTAGGAAAGAACCAAACGTCGTATGGCACGATCCTTACACACCTCACTTGCTACTTTAACATTTTCACCTTCACCTTTCTGTTACCGCACGACCAATCTGGCCATGGTAGGTAAGCCTGGACCTTCTGCGGGTCCTTCATTCTTCCACTTTTGCTCAATATTTTTTCGTCATCTACTTTTCCCACATGTCCGGATCACCAGAGCATGCTTCTTCTTACCTTAATTCCGACGTTGTCTTTCAGACCAACTCTTTTTCTTTCATCATTGTTCCGAACGCAGTTTGTGAGCGATACACCGCAGATTTTACGCAGTGCTCGCACCTCGACCGCGTGCTTATTCTACTTCCATGCAAAACCCGCAGATATGTCGGTACCCAATAGTAAAGCAGTGCCTCCATTATAGTTGAGTGGTAGAATTGAATGCATTATATCAAATGATATAGCGAAGATTCCATCCCCCTATCCCAAGATTCTGGAATGGGCGACTTCGAACGGGATAGAGCGTCAATTATGGACCGCTATGTCCGGAAACCATAATATATGCCTCGTCGATGTCATTACTTGTCTTAAGTAGAACTTTTATAACTATATTTAAATATATGTGTTTTCTAAAGGCGTACCGTGTCAGTCTGTATTTTTACTGAATGGGTTTTTCTATTATTGTATTGTAGAACTTAAAGTGGTAATGATTTGTGTATGATCTGAACTGCTATCATAACAGCTTTCAATATTTGAATATCGCTCTGAGAATCCATTAAAAACCAGAAAGTCTAGGACCTCTGGTAGTTTCTTGGGATCTGTGGGCCAATATGTTTGATAAATAAATATCCCACGACATCACATACATTGATCTGACTCCGAGGTAAGTAGCTTAAGCACTTCTGATACAGATGTCAAAAACAACAGTGGTAATACTAAAATATACTTAAATATTGGATATTAACACCCAGACCCAGCCATCGAATCAGGTTAGAATCCTCGTCCTCACCCCCGCGAGGTCCAAGCATGGCGGGATGAAGCGCGAGAAGCATTGCTCGTCATATGGTCGGAAAGACTTGATAACCCGGGACCTAGCCGGGAACTAGTTGATGTAATAAGTCCTCCGAGACTGGGTCAGCTGCAAACATGGCGAAATGACATTCAACCTGGCACAGACACTAACTGGCCATGGCTGTTTTGGTATATTTGTGCCAGGTGGCAGGACGCGAACCGACGGCAGTTTGCCATCACTGTCATACTGGAGCTATAGGCTCAGCCCAGCACACCCGGGAGCTGTGTCCAGCATGGTCAATCCCGCGCAGTCACCTGTCTGCGGTTATAGGTGGAGACCTCACACTGCTGACAATCACATGAGCTATGGTGGGCAGTGGGTAGGCGTGGAGCGCGATGGTGACATTTTGCGACAAAGGGAGCGGGAGCGAGACCCGAACTCCCAGCCCATGCGCCGCAATAGGCCCGGTCGGCGTCGTATCGGCGCATTTCACGGCACGCATGCCGCCTTAGCCTGCGTTAGCTAGTGATGAATCGGGGGGTCCATCACCGGCATCCTAGCCAGACGTAGACGCCCCTTGTGTTCCGGGGCGTCTAGTCGAAGTATAGCTCGATGGAGCAATGTTAAAGTCGTCCTCGCAAGAGCGACCGCAGGTGGGAGGGGTTCGTTGGTAGGCATAGCGTTCCCAGGGCTCCTCTCCAGAAGCGATGCGGCGGAACACCCCGGGTGTTTTAGTCAGTAGGAGTCTGACATACTTCCGCAGTTCCCCCGAGCCGTGGGAGATCCATGACGGATTACACCCGGGGAAAAAAAATAAGAAAATAAAAAACGGTCACTACGGAATGCACTATAGAGCTTGTCGAATATTTTGTGTGACCTGTGCTGAATACGTAGACGTTGTTCTTGTCAAGGCTTTTCTTCAGCTCTCGTCCTCTTGGAATAGTCAGACGTGACTCCCATGCAAAGAATTCAGACTTAAATGCAACATTCTTTGCATGGGAGTCTCGTCTGTACTGTTTTACCAAAATATAAAACAGTACATCTGTACTGTTTTATATTTTGGTAGTATTTTATGGTTTATATTTCTTTTCCCAATCACAGCAGTTCCTGCATGAGCAGTCCCGTCTGGATGGAAGATTGAGTAAATGTGATAGTCCTTGATTGTAATGCTGTTGAACTTATCTTTATTTACATAGGCTTCAATAAAGCACTTATTTGATTGAATATTAGTTGTGCTTCAGAGACAAGCAGTACATCAATGTATGCTATGGGAGTAAAATTTCAACATAATAACATAAACGACCAGGCTATTGATGTTTCAAGAAGCAACTGTATAAGCTGGCATTACTCTATTATAATTTTATTAATTACTGCTATTAAGAGGTTCCTCAGTATTGGTATATTGGTATATCCGCTTGATCGATGAGTTTGTCTAGCTTAAGATCTTGTTCAGTGAGTTGGATTTCTAGGCTTTTGTTCTTGATAAAATGTTAAACTGTGAAGGGTTTTTTGGCTTTTTTTGCTTTTGATGATTCCTCCTGTTTACTTGACTCAAATATTTGTTTTGTTTCGTAAGTAAAATTATCAAAATTTTGAATACGTATTTTTTGCTTTGTCGAATACTTGGAAAATTACAAAGATACAGCGCTGCGAAAATCTAGAGCGCAGCGCATTTACGGAACAAGTGACGTCACAGGTAACTTTAACGCGCTGTATTTGTCATTCAAATTTATTTGAACAAAAGAAAAAAACGAAACCAATATTTTTTTCTAATCTCACTATTACAGATAGACACCGGGTCAGGAGACATAAAAGTAAAGATACACTTCATTTCAACATGCTATGTCGACCTAAGCCAAAACTAAGAGAGCTGCCTAATGTTCGGTTTCGGTTTCGGTTTTGGCAAGAAATCCTGACTCGGTCAGGCAGTCACTACTGATCATTTCTCTTTATTCAATGAAAGTTAATAAATTACAGGTACTAAGTAGAGGGATTTCGCATAAGCCAAAGGATTTAATTCTGCATTAAAAACCCGTCTAGATGAGAAAAAAAAATTGCATCTTAGTAAGGAAAAAATATTTTATAAAGTGCTGCTTATAATTGAAAAATAGACTTAATAATGTAGCTATACGCATTATTATTTATTGAGAAAAACTTGAAAGATAAAAAATCATTTTTAAATAATTTTACACTTAGGCGTGTTTTTTGCGAAAAGTATCGCACTTATGAAAAAATATGCATACACCATTTTTGTAGGAAATTCAATTATCTACTACTTTTAGCTTTAGCATTTTTCAATATTTTGCACTACTCATGAGTTATTTGCCTTTTTCGATCTTCCGCGCTTTTTTTTAGCTAATCTGATGTGTCAGAGACCTGAATTTCTGGATTGATAAATATCTAGTACACACCCAAATTATCCCGTTGGTCCTATCCTTTCAAATCAAAATGGAAAACTGACTGGACTATCATACCCAAGCTTCTAACCGCCCTATCTTGGATAATTTTAATGTTAGCGAAAACATAAACAGGGCATTTCTTTATAAAATCTAATGCTCTACAACTTTTATTTGAACCTTTTTTTTCTACTACTTACCGTTTTCCCAAAATTTCAAAAACAAATACTTTTTATTTTTTTTTCAAAAATTCTCGGGGGTGATTTTACAAAAAACTTACACAGTTCGTTTTTAAATCTTTCAAAGTAACTTATATCAAAAATTCAAGTATTTACCTCAAATTCGTATTTAAAGGCCTATTTTCTTGGACTAAAAACAGCATGACAATATTGTTTTTTCTTTAGTTGTTTCTAGACGTCAACATTATTTGAACAGCAGACATGCATTCATGTATAGGGTGCATACTAAAATGCGGCTAGTTATACTAACTACGTGTAATTACGTATATCAACAAAAACGCCATCATTTTGAGATTATTGTATACCCACTAATTTCTCATTTAGTGACTAGGAAAAAAAGGACTCCACGCCACTAAACACACGGTTAGGCCTTTCCAAAGCTCCAAATGACATTTCACTTACATCACACACAGACATTATTGCTCCAAATTACATCTCCTGTCAGTTTTGTTTTGTTTATGTATTTAAATTATCACATAAGAGTAAAAAAGTGCGACTAAATCACCTTTCACAGGTAAGTTAGTAATAATTCTGATATTTGGTATCTCTAAGAATCTCACACACACATGCATAAATGTGGTTTCACTCTGTAGTATGACAGCGCGGAGTCCTTCTTTTTTTCCTAGACCTTGTATGTAAGACAGACCCCTTGGTCGAGTGGTGAGAGGCCTTAGCCACGAAACCGAGGGTCGCGGGTTAGAATCCCGCTAAGAGAAAATGTTTCGTGTTATGAACATGGACATTTTGTACTCGAGTCATGGAACTACGGAATTGGTGTGCCTGGAGAATTTATTTATTATTTATTTATATACCTTCTCGCATCTAAGACGCAATAATTTTTATCTTATCCAAGCCCAAGAAAATATTAAGTTACCCATCTAAATTGAATTATGCATACATTGATCACCCATAAAAATTGTGGTTGCTCATAAGCAAAACATTTTGTATTCATTGCACAACAATTAGAAATGTAATCTCAGTAAGCACGTATTTAATGTGTGTAGGTACGCTCAGATAACCTTTGATATTGAACCCTGATCTGGTAAATCTAGTAAATCTGGTTCTCATGTCAAACCGTTACGAAGGTTAGATGGTAATCGTAAAGTCCCCGATAACTTACAATGGTTTATTAATATCATCTCTCTCTTTGGATCGATTGACATAAAGCCAACATTTATTTTGATGATCTCTATTTTCTTTCCCAGTTATTTTTGAACACTGGTTTGTTTACTCTTACTAGTAGGTAAATATCGAATCTTGGAATGGCTACAAAACAGGTCTATAAAACATTTATATGTATATGAAATTTCGATATAATGATTTAATGTTTCACTCAGTATAAAATACTAACAAATATCAACTATCAACAAGGCTAGATATTAAGAGAAAGGGGCTTCAAATAAGATAATGATAAACAATATGCGTAGAAACAGTGATTCAATCGAATGTTGATATAGAAACTAAGATAATACTTCCTGTTGCTAACTAATTCTGTGACCGACTATCAGTAACAAACAACTAATCTATGTTTATGCTATCTACTCTAATCTACTTTGAAAGAAAAACAACTACACTATAAGAAAAGCATTTAATTTCAAAAATAACTTTTTATTTAACACAGCCGATAGATAAGGCACTTAAACACTAGGTATTATAGAATAATAATACGTAACAACAATTAAACATTACTCAGTACGGGTAATAATAGTTTACTTAGCATGCTTGCTGTAAAAGTCTTTCATGTAACTGGCCAGGACTTGCACTTCTTCTAACGTGACTGCATTGTATGTTGATGCCCGGATACCTCCAACATCCCTGAAAAAAAAAAGATACTTAGGGATTTTTCCCATATTTGTCTGGGACTTAAAAATAACCTACCTACTTTAACTAACTAACTAAGTAAACGTCACGCCACTTCCCTAGCGGGGTAGGCAGAGAAAACCGAACGCCATATGGCACGATCCTTACACACCTTACTTGCTGCTTTAACATTCATGATCCTTGTCTTACAAGCTCTACGGTTTTATGACTCCTAACATCACCTTCTGTAACACATGACCAATCTGGTCGTGGTAGGTGAGACCGGGCCTTCCGTGGCTCCTACATCCTTCCACTTTCGCACGTACCAACTGTATTCCCTTGTATAGCATGTCGTTAAAGGCAAGTAACTGTGCCTTCAAAGTAGCTATATTAAATTACTTAAATACCATATGTCCAAAAAACTTGTAAAAAATTATTAACTTTGCAAAAGTATCAACACAAAAAGAAGGTCAAACTCGTTCGGATTTCATAATGCAATAAGTAATTCAGTTCCCGAGGCTACGCCGAAACTCTGAAAATCAATATTGCCATGACAATAGATCGGACGTTCCTAATTAGTAAGTTTGCGAAATTCCTGTTATCTGTTCGTTAAGTGCTTTAATCTGGCTTTTAGATTTATTTCCGTACAAAAGGACTCTTAGATGTTATTCAACAAGCCGGATAAGTATACAGGTACAAGTGCCATACTAATTTATTATTGATGGGAAATAAAATTTTCCAAACACCTACCGATAATTACGTCGCATTTATAGCACGTATCTATTACTTTATTATGAAACATTGTATTGTTTTTTAAGTACCTAGGTATGTCATTTTTAAGAATTATCACAAATGTTGAATTCGCTTTGTTAAGCATACCTATACTGGATTTCGATCGACTTAGATAAATAAAAAAAAACCAAATATAATATATTAAAATAATCTTATATTTTGAAGATAAAAGTATTCGTTACTAACGGAGTTTGAAATATTTTAATTTGACAAATCCGTTGCCTTATGCTTCCAGGATATCAAACATATGTAGTAAGTAGTACGAAGTAAAGCTCTAAGGATTGGCTTAAAAAGCTATACACCAAGTCTAGCAAGTTATTATTTTAAAAATGACTAAGTTTTTTACCTGTGACCCTTCAACTGAATCAGTCCCAGGGCCTCAGCGCCCTTCAAAAACTCTTTCTCCAAAGCATCATTGCCCTGCGCAGAGCCGATCCTAAACGGTATGTTCATCTTGCTCCTGACATTCTTAGCAACCGGCGCGTAGTAGAAACCATTAGATTCCTCGATAATGCCATAGATTAGATTAGCTTTCTTCGTCGCCCGCGCGGCCATCTCGTCAAGGCCTCCGTTCCTCTCGATCCATTGGAGGACACGCCCCATTATGTAGATGCTGAAAGAATCAATGCAGTCATTGGAGCGAGTAATAGAAGCGACAGCAATTTCTAAAGAGATAATTAACTCATATCAGACAATGGGTGACCTACATATGTATGGTTATGATAAGGAGCGATACGCAAAGGTCAGCTTTAAAACGAAGTGATGTAAGTTTTCATGATTAATTCATCGCATTTTGAATTATTAGACAATACTTTTCTTATGTGGATTTCTAGATAACCATTGGATAATAAAACTCGGCAATAAAAGTCTATTAGTTTTATAGGACTTTTCCGAGTGTTCTAAAGAACGTGTAGGTATAGTAAGTAGTCATTAGTGGAAATAGAAAGCCATGACCCAGAACTCACAGTTACTTACGTACCTGCTTTGAAAACAGGTGATTGGTATGCTATCACAAAGATAGCTTACTTGTTCAGTATAATGCGTATCCATCAATTCCTTAGGATCAAGGATTCGCAAAGTAGATAAGAGGATATGGCCACAACAATCAGATAGTCATCATCATCCTCTTGCCCTTCTCCCAGTTCATCTGGGGTCGGCGCAGCATGTCTTCATTTTCCATACGTCCCGGTCAGCCGTCATCAAGCTATCCACTCCCATTTCTCTCATATCATCTTTCACACAATCCATCCATCTCTTATTTGGCCTTCCTCTTCCTCTCCATCCACTAACATTCATACTCATCACTCTCTTCATCATCAAACAACAATCAGATAGTGTAATTCAAATATTTAGTAGGTATTAATTGAATATCAATCAGCAAAATCTAAACTATTTGGACAAGAGTAATAAAATGAAACATGAATTGCTTCCTTATCTTATCTAATATTTATAAAAAGTACCTAAAACTTACAATTTTATTAATTCTTAGGTGGCCAGTAACAATTTTTGTTACTTTTTAAATTCACTGACAGTAAGCGGTCTGTTCTGCTGTGGTAATGACCTACGAAACCTACTTACGAAAAGACTCAAGTACCTAAAAAAGAAAAAAAAAACCCTAATACATACAAAAGCAATGTTTAGTTACGTAAAACAACTTACGCAAACATAGGAGGAGTGTTCAAAATAGAATTGTTTTTGTGGTTTATAGTCCAGTCCAGAATAGAGGGGCATATTGGCAGGGCTTGGTTGAGAAGATCTTCCCTCACTATGACTAGCGCGACACCAGACGTGCCGATGTTTTTCTGAGCACCTCCGTAAATCACTCCAAACTAAAACACGTTAAAATTGAAATATATGAAATATGAAACACATTATTTAAACAAAAAAACTCTTTTGAACTTAAAAAACATTGATCGGGGCTTTTTTCTTCAGAATTCTTATTTTTTCGGAACTTATGACCTATCGAACAATGATGATTTTCTTCAGATGACTTATATAAAATATAAATTCAAGTAATTTATATTTCTAAGTGCCTATTAAACATTAATAGACATTCTATTATATCTGTCAGATTGTTAACAATAGATAAAATCAGTGGGTATAGCGTGTTTATTAGGCACATTAAAATCTTACCTTCGAGACATCAACTTTTTTCGACATGAAATTAGAAGACATATCTGCAACTAGAGGAACGCCCTTTGTGTCAGGGATGAAGTCAAATTCGACTCCTGTAACAAAGTAAATGCATAAATTAGAAATACAATGCTTTTACGTAGTACTGTAACTGCCTTTCGTGCAATAGTAGGGTAGACCATTTATAAACAATTAGATATTGTTGATCCAAGTACTTCTATTATTTACTAGCTTCTGCCCGCGGCTTTGCTCGCGTGGTACATCGGTAAAACATAGCCTATATGTTATTGGGGTGTATAAGTTATATTATTGTAAAGTTTCATTAAAATCCAATTAGGTAGTAGTTTTGCGTGAAAGATAACAAACATCCATACATCCTTACAAAGTTTCGCGTTTATAATATTAGTACAATTATCTCAAGTATTCTTGAAAGTGCCGTCCATTTTGAATCATATTGGCACAGTTAACAAACTCCAAGTAATTAGGTACTTTGGTTTAAGTAGTAGTACGCTCATGTCACACATACAAAAATCGGATAAACAGTTTAGACATATCGGAAATAGGTAGGGTAGATACTGACGTGAATACAAATATACATAGACATTCCACTATTAGACTGCTAAAATAATTTAACCTTTTATTTTTCCTTTACCGAATTCGGGCACAAAGCTCACTGCAGCTATTCAATGCGAAAATTATTTACAAAAACGTATACCTACTACGTTGTGCTTTCAAGCGCATACTGGGCGCCAATTTATATGCGTTCAAATGAATTGTTCAATTGCCAACAATAGAATTCGCTATTTACTACGTAATTGGTAAAATTTAAATGGAGACTCCTAAAATACCCACCATGAATGGTTTCGTTGGTGCAAATATGAACGTAAGAAGCGTTGGGATCCAAATTCCATGTGGACTGGTCTGGGATGTCAACGTATTTGTCTGTAGATGGCAGGACTAGATTCACTTTACCGTATTTCTTAGCTTCTTTCGCAGCTTTCGCTGACCAAGCACCTGTTAAAACATTAATATTATTGACAATCATCATCAATCCAGTAAAAATTATGTCACTATCGACCTTAATCAATCATTTGACATGATGTCGTGCCTCTATAATAACCACTTGATATAAGTAAGCAGTATTAAATGTGTCGCCCGTGACACTAAAATAGTAAAACAATGAAACAAAAGCCATAAAAATATACCTAAAAGATAAGTTTCTAGGTAGTCATTAAATCTCACGATTCAACTGGTAAGTTAATTAAATAAAATATCTTTTATTTCTATATATTTATAGACAACTCCAGTACATAGGTACAAACAGTACGTACAATATGTACTGGATTTGTACCATATTGGTCTGGAACCTAAAAATAATGACGACTAATGGTATATCGGGTTTTGGGTATTTGATTGTGTAGGCGACGAGCTAGCCACTTGTCACTACTTTTTCAAAATTTTGCATCTAACCCAGCCCAGTGTTTTTTTTTGTCTGAATGCGGTTAAAGGGGCTTGCGGTGTGATGTTATGTATGCGTGTTATTTACTGAATACTAGTTAAAAAAAAAAAATACTAGGTGTGTACCTACTTATGCTCTAACTGAACAGTGATTTCTACGTTATTTACTCGGTGCCTTTTGCCCGCATAACGAATCTATTGACATAAAATAATAAAATCGGATAATGATAGAGATAGGCAATACGAATAGACATAGCTACGTAAAAGCAAACACACAGACAGCTTACATCATAACCGTCCTTTGAGCTTCGCCGTAATCGGTTAAAAAACAATCGCGTCAATCGGGGTCAATAGTGTTTCGAGACAATAGTGTTTAGTTGTTAATTATGCTAGATTTACTTATACTACTTAAAACTCAAGTGCTACATACCAGTGACAACGTAGTCAGCAGTTCCAGTTCTAGATATCAAATTCAGAGCCACTGCTGCAAACTGGCCTTGCCCGCCTCCAGATAGAAAGAGGATCTTGTAATTTTGTGGGACATCTCTGAAAGGAAAATAGCAATTGAAATTCTATCAATGTAAGTACTAAGAACCGTAGGAATTACGGAAATATTAACGATAAACGGACATAAGTACTTTTGCGATACTTTTACCGCTTTCTTGCAGGACTTGTATTCCTATATTCCTATATCCTAATTATATTTTAATAACTATCCTTCCTTAGGTACTAATTATTATAAATGCGAAATTATTCTTAACCGTTTGCGATGAAATTTCAGTGTTAGAACCCTGAGAAAGGATATAGGTGAGCTACTTTTTATACCTTAAAAATTTTAGATCCCACACATTCGGTTTCTGTAATAAACTGAATATCACGCAGGTGATGCCGCAGAAAAATGCTAGTAGTAATCTGTATTATAATAAGAGTTCATTCAAAGTCAAATTAATTTATCGTAATAAATACCGTACCTAATATAAACAAACACAATACACATTATCCAATGTCGATGAAGGCCGTCCATTCATTCAACTGCATGTTTGTGAGTGCATTTCGCAAAACAAGATAGTACAAAAGTTTAGTGAAAACACTGAAGTACATTTATTTCTGACATTAATTTAGCTAACTATGTAGTTTTGCGATATGAAAACAATACCTATCTAACATGTCATCAGTTTATATTGTTATTATGCATAGTATAGTCGCATAAATCAATTTAGGCCTACCTATATCTAGTAAAATCTAAACGTACGCAATTTTTCATAAATTTACTTTAGTGCAACTTACAACAATCTCCTCACAACATCTTGAATTTCGTTATTCAAGTTCATGTATGTTGACGACCTATGACTCGTCTCCAATAAGCTTATTCCTGATCCATCGAAGTTTGTTAATTCTTTCTGGATGATCTCGTAAACCTGTGGAAAGAAATATTTCAAATAATTTCCAGTAATATCTATAAATTCACAATTTAATATGGTACACTCAATAAACGCTTGCTTGTGTCTACTTACATGTGACCACCTTTGCAAATATCAAGGAGAACATGCCGGTTTTATAGTTAATCATTTTTAATTGGGATTTTTTTTGACGAAATTGTTCAATGATAAAGTATTAATCTAAAGAACTCACCTCCTCTGGCATTTTCGCCGGTCCGGCGCCGAAATTGTGCACTTTAACCATGGTTAAGAATTAAAATGAAACTTTAAAATAAAACTGGTTGTGAACGCAAGCGGCCGACGCGAGCTATCGTCGGATACTATTGTCGATGTCGCTTGGCGGCTGAGTGTTTTCAATTTAAGGTTATCGTCCGGTCCTTTAAACTGGTTATGGATGGCGCGGTGCGTCCGACGCAGAATCCTTATCAATTTATCAAGCCGATAGTAACAACGTTCTCCAAATGTCGAAGGCGTGATCGAAAGTGTTTTTCAAAACACTACTTACCACTTGTAATAGCGTAGGTACCTAGCGTAAATAATAAGCTGATGAATCAATAGGTATAGAGGACTAGTATTAAGTGATCTACGCACTAGTAAAAAAAGAAGGACTCCGCGCCACTAAGTACCTACTTAGCGTTGAAGCTCCGCGGGTGCTCCAACTTGACACTCAACTTACGTCACACTTTGTTGTTGATGTGTGAGTGAGAGTCTTATAGATATACCAGATATCGGATATCTGGTATTCATAAGAATCTCACTCACACCTGCATAAACGTGGCTTCCCGCTAGGTATGTATGACAGCGTGGAGTCCTTTTTTACTAGTCCGTTATGTGACCATATCTTGAAGCGGTGGTAGCTCAATGGTAAGGACACGCGCCTCTTAACCGGGGAGTGCGGGTTCAAACCCGGGCATGTACCTCTAGATTTTTCAAATCTATGTACATATTTATACCACTAGCTCGACGGTGAGGGAAAACACCGTGATGAAACCTGCAAATTCAAACAACTTTGGATTTGTAACCATGATCCAAAAAAATTATCTGGTTCCCCTATCTTAGGGTTACGAAGGTCAGATCGGCAGTCGCTTCAATGTAATTACCAGACTCGCTACATGCTGGATCATGGTCTAAGCGGACCCCGTCTAAGCACGGGACATAACGCTAGGAAGATGATGATGTGGCCATATCTTGATGTCTACATACCTCCAGATTTAATGCCCCAGTCTCAGGATATCTATATACTTTTATAAGTAAAAAGTAAATATATTTTCGGAAAGCGAAAAAATAAACCCATACCTAAATTGAGGATTATCTATTAATAAAGCGACCTTAAGTTTACATAAGTAATCAAGTTGTGTTTGCCAAATAAAATGTTATGTTTGTGAAAAAGGAAATTGGGAAAGTAGGTACCAAATGCTAAATAGATACACACATTAAAATAGTCGTGTTTGGCTAACTTTGATACCTACTTACGCAAAACTTACGAGGAATTACTAATGAATATTTATCTACTAACTCGTAATTAGCTTAAGTCCTCTTAAGTTTAACGTACCTATGAAGTTTTTTTATAAGTAGCTTAGTAAGTAAGAACTTCTGCGCTTTTCTTATTTTTATATAAAGACCTATTAAACAAATCTTGTGGAAAATATACGAGGTAGTATATTTTTTTTTCATGATTATTACATCTTGTATCGCGTAGATTGTATAATTCAATAAAAAAAATCAAAATCACATATAAAGCAACTAAGTACTTAATATGTATCTACCTTCGTAAATTCAATAAATTGGTTACATAAAATATGTTTAGATTAACTTTTGTATGTATGTTTAAAAGGAAAGTGATATTTTCAAGACCAGTCATACCTTCGTACACCATGCCTCTCCGCACCGATCGGACTGTCCGCATCCAGGTGGCGTCCGCAGTCCATCCTAAGTCGTCGACCCATCGCGCCCGACGATCTGTGCTTAAGTACTCCAGTGCAGTACGTACCGTTATTTATTTATGTAGGTATATTGCTATATCGTTTTATAAAATTTCACTCATATCTAGAAATCTGCTTATCTTGCCAATAAATATTCACAGTTTGAGGCTGTAGATAGAAATCAAGAAGAACAGAAAAGAAATTAAGATAAAAATAAATTAATAAACAATTAAACAAACAATAAATTATAAACTATCTGCAAAACAAAGAGCATTTCTTCATACTCACAATTAATTCAATTGTCTGAAGCTGAAAAAGCGCCAGTTTTATGTAGGTACCTACTTAACATCTTTTTGAATTTGGCGCTTTTTCCACGGTCCCCCTCTACAGACTATAACGCACATAGTGTTAGACAAGACAAGACAAGACCATAAACAATTCTTCATAAATTATGTATGTATCGATTTTTACATAAAATCAGGTTTCATGGATGAATTATATTCGCGCGTTATGTTCATGCATACTCAAAAACAATACAAATGTAAATGTATGTACTTTATTATATTGTATCTTTGTGTGTCAAACCTACCGAAAATACTTATATTATTTCTCATACACTCAATAAGTTAAGATTATGTCAATGCCCTCATTGAAGTACTTGCATTACAGTTAATAGTTACAAATCGTTCTGTTTTTAATAGCTTCAACTTGCACGCGATCTTCATGAAGGGTAAGTGTCCATAATTATTATTTTTTAGTTACTGATCAATGGAATAAACCAGGCTAAAATGTATTTATTAAATATATTTTGCAAAGCATACAGCGAGTTGCAGTTGCTAATTTAAATAAACAAATGATACACAAATAGAATAAATTATTTTATACTTTACTTACTTAATCGATAATCCAATAAATTAAACATCTCTAAACCATATCTACTACACGTCAATCACTTTCATTCACTACAGAGTAGTCAGAAACTCATATTGTCATTCATTATAACCGCTCATACATTCATTCATTCACTCACTCGTCTTCGATTTTTACACAAGGCAGTGCTTATCTTTTGCTCTGTTTGGTACAAAAATTTAAATAACAAAGAAAGTGTGTGAAATAATTGTTATTTTTCCTCAAGGATATGCCTCCAGTAAAGGACGAGTCGATAAGGGAAGCTAATTGTCTTGAAATAATAAATATTACTGAAAAAAGCCCGGGCAAGAGCAGTGCGCTCGTCGATGTGAGAGCTTGTAATAAACCTTCCGCTAAGGTAAGAAAGTATTTTCACTTTATTTATATAATCTCATGGTTAATAAGTAGTCGCATATTTGCTGATATGCCTTTTTAAAATTGTTGTCTGCCTTTTGAAAGTATTGAATATTAGTCGACTGAAAAAGACGTAATTTTCATTTGTTTTTATTTGGCTTGAAACCGAATTATTAATTAGCAGAACATTTAAATTAAGAACCCTTAAAATTCCTGAATTGGGTGAAGTATCTAATCAGGGCATTCGCCTGTTTTTTATTTATTTTAGTCAATACCAAAAACGTGGCATTTTATAGGTGTCTCATCTATTGATTTCAATAAATAATTTAAAATTAACATTGATTGACTAGAATATATGAGTCTATACAAGTAAATAATCTCCAGAACTTATGTTTGAACGGTTGCATAAATTAAGCAATAGGTAACCAATTGTTTATCAGATTATTCTGATAATCAAGACAACTACTAATGATAATGTGTTTCAAGTCAAAGTTCACCTTTCATTTAAGTAATGGTGGAAATTCTTGTATTTTTTTAAATATTGTCTAAATTAACAAAGTATCAATAATATGACATACCTGACTCTATATAAAAATGATTGTTGAGAGTTGTTTTTCATATTTTTGTAGCATATTATTCGCAACACAATATTAGTATCTTTCATAAATTATATTGTAAGTAATACCAAAATCTGCTTTACTTAGTTTTTAGATTCACTTATGGTGTGATACTGCTACTTATGTTCCTCATTACTTTTTTGTACAAAAGTGTCTCTAGTACATTAGAAACAAAATAGTAACAGTCTAATGGCATTCTTTTATTTACACTATCATTGTGTTTGGTACAAATATTGCATGTCACTGATTGTGTCTATTTGAGTACAGTTTAGGTAATAAAAATAAGTATTAATAAATATAAAAACTTTTAATAATAAACAATTTTTTTGTGTTTTATTTATGAGAATTATAAAGGAGCTATAATTAAATTAAAAGCACAAATATAAAAATATTCCAATTTTTACTTCAACTAGTATTACATAGTAGCTAGCTAGCTTAGCTCTTAACTACATTTAGAAAAAGTAGTGACAAGTGGCTAGCTTGTTGCCTACACAATCTATCAAAACCCGATATACCATTAGTCGTCATTATTTTTAGGTTCCAGACCAACATGGGACAATTAGTAGTATTATGATTCAAAAGTTGCCTATTGAATAATGCATCTATAACTAATATATAAAATTCTCATGTTGTGGAGTTTGTAACCAAACTCTGAACTTGGCTCTACCAATTTTATGAAATTTTATATATATTCGGTAGGTCTGAGAATCGTAGTTGTGTTTTTTATTGCCAAGTGAAGATTTTTATAAAAGAAAAAAAAAGTTGCGTGGTAAATTAAAAATAATAAAAATCCGAGAACGGGGCGTTACAAAGTGCGCCGGGTCAGCTTAGTTAGAATGTAATAAAATAACTAAGATACCCAAGAGTCAAATTTGTTCTCGTTGGTACAAAATAAAGTAGCAGTTTGGGATAAATATTTTAAATATCAACATGCCATAGGTATTTTATTGATCAAATTATTTTGTACAGTACTGAAATTATAATTATCTTTTATATAATGACAAATTAACTATACTATCAAATACCTATTTTTAAAGCAAGACAAATAAATATATAAATAAACAGGAAATTATACAGAAAATATTGTCCCAGTTTGTCTAATTCGGTTTTAAACAACATTTTACCGAACTTTCATCTTAGTAATTATGTAAATTAATCAATAATATGTTTAAAAACTTGATTCTCGCTTTCTATTGATGCTCATGGATATACATAATTATAAAGTAAATTAATGATAATTTTAATCACATGAATACCAATCCAATCTTATTAAAAACTCAATTATGTATTAAAGCATTAAGCTAAAGGTACTTTAATTTAAATAACACAATATAATTTCATTGTATAATTTTTTTTTTTTATTTTATTGGCTGTTAAATTTCAAATTATTGCTAAGACCAATTTAAAACATTTGTTTTAGAGTTATTGAGTATGCTTGTTCTTATTCTAATACATGATTATACAAGAAACTTCAACATTCATTTTATAATAACTATTTAACATTGTCATTTAATGCTATAATTAATTATTCCTAATTTCTTTTCGCCTGAAGTGTTTTCTAAAAACAGTTAACAATTAATTATGTATAGAATAAACATTTGTGATGCATATGTAACTCAGGGCCCTGATAAAGGTCCTGTTAAGATTTATGTAATTTTAGAAAGCTATAATTTGAAACTTGCATCGCAACCGACGACGCAGCATCTTCTTATTTTATTATTACTTACTAATGTACTGTTGGACCTACCGTATTGGGGCCCGTAATGTAATATAACGGGGCTTGCATAAGATAGAAGCGCTGACCTTCCCGATAGATTATGAATTCTCAGGCCGTCAATCATAGGTGCCATCTCCGTAATCACTAGCGCGTCGTTAACATAAAAACATAATTAAACTCATATTGAAACAAATTATTCTTAGTGATTTTTTTTCTGTCAAATCATGGTCAAGTAACAAAGTATGTTGTCATTAGCTTTTAACGCGTTACGTCATTCTACTCCACATGCTTAATAAATGTTTGCGTTATATTTAAATCTACGAACCATGACATAAGTGCCAGTTGTAGACGGTAGTGGCAGCATTGTTTTTTTTTTGTAACGCTTTGCTGGTCATCATGTAATGCTATCTGAAGTTGAAGAGGGAAAGTGTTACAACATTGCAAAATTTTTAGTAGATAGGTACACATCCATTTTTTGTATTCAATAACGATTTAGCGCCTATTTGTGTTTAGTTTGTAACGTTATCTTCGTCGAAATATTCGCAGTTTATTATTTTATTATATTAATAAAATTCATACCATATTTTGCTTTTAATATTTTTAATAGGATACCTATTTAATATCTATTTCATACTATGATTTGTAATATGTATGCAATGCAGTTAAGGATAAATATTTCAAATATGAGTACGTATCTACGATCATCATCTTGTTCCTTATACTATACACCATATAATATACTTTATTGACTGATCTATCAGCACAGAATGTTCATTGAATTTAAATTTCTCTCAGCATCATCGGCGGCAACGACTTTGTAACAAGTATCTTTTCACTTTTTTTTCGCCCGCGTCTGAGACACGCGTCTGCGCCGCGGTTCTGTCATAATCACCCACACAACCACTATTTCAGAGCGGACTTAGCACGACCATGGTCGATGTAGTGTTCATTTTGAATTTTACTTCTTTCGCACATGTGTTTTTTGAGTTAAATTTTTAATGCATCCTTTTTTTTTATTTCTTTGCAACTTTCAGTGTTAAGTTACTGTGCGTGATGTTGTGGGCAGCTGATGTTTATGTTATTTGTGTACATGATTATTAGTAAAATGCACAGGACACTATAGTTTGGGAGTTCGCCTAAAGTAGTGCATGCCTTGATATCGCACCAGATTAGAGCGGCGACAACATGACTAATTCACAGGTATTGTTTTATTTTTATTTTTGCACTTTTTTATTTCTTCAAATCATAATTATTTTTATATTATTAATTAAAGTTGCATTTATCTATAAATTAAGTTTATTTTAAAATAAATAACAAACTTAACATTATACAAGTAGTTCAAGTACATTGTGTATCATAGTAATTCATTACGTAAAATGGTAATTAGATCCAATTCTACTGGTGCTCTGCATAGATGGTCTTTATTGTTCGGAGTAAGAACCTTTTCTTAGGTCATTTCAATCAACTTGTTAATTTGTAGAGATAGATGTTAAAATTTAAGAGAATTATGACAACTGTAACAAATTACAATTGGTCAAATCAGTTATTTTTTATTTTATCTGTTAGTTGCGTAGATCAGTATGCTTGTATTGAAGATTTACTATTTTAGAACGATGTGTAAGTAGTTTTAATTTAAATGTATTTTATTTATATTTCATTAAGTAACAAATTATTATTTTTTTTTAAATAAAGGCGGCATTGCTATTGTATATTATGTATTTTGCATAGGGAATTCATTTTATATATTTTTAATGTTTATATAAACACACATAGGTATATTAAAATTTATATTAGCAGACACAAAAGTTAAACTATTATTACTTCTGCACTGGCACTGCCATTGATAGTTTGTTTGAAAAGTGGCAATAAACTACACCTAGACTAGATTTATATAAAAGCCTTATCTTTCACACCTTAGTGTTTTGTTAGAACAATAGACATTATACTGCCATTGCGGCATTATCTTTAAATAGCTAAATAGTTTCGTTTTCTATAGAATTTTAAATGTGTAGCTTTGTTATACTTTTTTCAAATAATCAATAATTCATTCATTCTGTTTTCTCTTATTGCGTGTTCTACGATGTAATTATTGAAACGTTCACACTTCCAGTTTGACGGTATATTAAAAATCTATCATGTCGTTATTAAACGCATCAGTTAAAATTGATAACGTAATTTAATTATTATTTAAAAAACTATTCGATGTAAATTCTTCCATACTTCACATTGATTAATTGAAATTTATTATATACAGAAGATATATTATGTAGTATTGCAACTCCCAATTTACTGGGATTACTACCTTGTTAAAAAAAACTTCTATGGTAGTTAAGTAACTGTTAATTACATTTTTAAAGCGTCGTAAACCTTGCATAAAATTGCATATAAATATATCTTCGCAAAATAATATATAAAGAATACAAATATAGGTGATTTACAGTCCCAAGACCAAACAACCAGTTTAATTGAACGTTGCACTTCTAAGAACTTGTAACGTGCAAAGGAAGCATCTAAATATTATTCTTGTAATCAACTCCAGGTGTTATAAATACAAGTTAATTAACAGACTGAACGCAACGGATTCTTTTTCCTTAATTAACTGTACTAATCTCTAACTCTGATGGTTAACTTTATGATGTCTGTTGTGTCATATTTTACACAAAGCAGTCGTTATTTTGACGGAACATTCGCTACTGTTACATTATAATAAATGATTCCTTTAGCGACAACGGACATCATTAAGTTTCACTTAACGATCTAAATGAGCATTATTACATGAAATTTAATTAGTATAATATAAGAATGGTGTAACAGAATATTCCGAGCCACCCTTGTCCAAGGCAGTGGTTCATAAAATTCTACGACTTCCGAATATCATGGACGCATAGACCAAGTCCTCTTTAAAACGAAACCCTACTCTAAATGTCTATATGACACATGAATCTAACGATCCAATGACATACTCGTTGATAAACAAAACCTTGGTGACCATTTAGTAGTCGCTGGCCGTACATATAAAATCGCTGGCCACGAATACAATGCCGCGGGTTCGAATCCTGCTAAAGAGATGCAAATGTTTAGGGGAATAATGATTATTTTTTGTATTTCAAATCATCGATATTTATTTGCACAGGTATGTAAGTTCATATTCTGTCCTTGTATTGTAAACGAGTTAGTCTGGACACTTAATTATATATTTAAGGACACAAGTATCGGAATTCCATTGCATGTAATACTTTCAGGTATGGTTCCGCGGCGTGCGAAGCTCAAAATTCCGCCATGTTTACGGCGTGTCGTTCAAAAGAGAGCGTTGCTATGACAACATAAAGATCACCAGGAACGCTCATGACTCCAACTTCTGCGCTGTGAACCCCAAGTTTGTGGCCATTGTGACGGAGGTCGCTGGCGGCGGCGCCTTCCTAGTACTGCCCTTGGATCATGTAAGTATTAATCATATTTACTTATATTCAATTAAATAAATATATCGCCTTGAATTTAAGCTAAGTATCATAAGCACTTGTGTTCATATCAATTTCGACTGTGGTATTACAAATATACATATGTATAGTTAAATATTAGATTTTAATAGTCAGGCACAGAACTAACTCGTATTCATCACACGAAAGCTTGTCCTGGGTGGGGATCGAACCTACAACTCTTGGCGCATAGTACATCATGTTTGAACTCGAGCTCGATACAGATCCAACTAGTCGAATGAAAAGAATATTTAAATGAAATCTACGTGTTATATTATATTATATGTGTGAATATAATTATAACTAAAATGCTTTTCGTTACTGAAAATATTCCAATAACTAGTTGTTGGAAGAGAGTGATGTAGAGTCTAGTCCATACTCTTCTTTATGTGACACGCATAAACGTAAAAGGCTTAGGTAAAGTTTTTAACTTATTACTTATCAAACATAAATGCGTATAATAAATAACACATTTTTTTATTAACATTTAACACGTCAACATATCAAAATTAAATGCAGAACAGAAATGCGTCCTCTAATAACACAGTTGTTGTTGTTAGCGATAATACATTTAAATTGCATTCAGATTCGTGACAACAAACTACTGATGCATTAGTCCGTGGAGCAAATTTTAAGACCATCACTATCTATTTCACGCAAGCGACAAGCTTCCGGAAACTTGATGACTTTTATATTGATCGATGAATGTTTCATTCGTAAACTATTTTATAGATGCAAAGTTTCTTTTCGTTTCCGCTTCTAAATTCAATAAAGGTATGACAAAATAATCCTATTTCATGTTAAAATAAGTTCAAAACCAGCTAATGCATTTGTATAGATATCAAACTAAAATTAAATAAGCATTTAACAATCTCATTTCCTATGTATATGATGCAATGTCTTATAATCCAATTGTTACATTTTATGTTAAGACTGATTTATCAGTACTTGTTTTTCAATAAACATACCCATGTTGATAAATAATACATACCAGCAGACGTGACTTATGAGTTTACCTCATTGCAAGCTATGTCTGGAAATAATCATTATGATATGAGATGCTACAAGAATACACTATAACTTAAGGTCTATAAGAAACGTGTTGGGGAATTACAGCTTGATCAACCTAGCAAACATAAAAATAACTTAGCGCGACTTCGCCCGCGTGTTATCTTTCAAAAAATTACTCTATAAAAAAAATTCTATCGAATTGAGAACCTCCTCCTTTTTTTTGAAGTCGGTTAAAAAAGGGGTTACGCGTGACCCCTAAAAATAAACTACCACTTACTTGTATCCCTCATTGTTACACCAACCTCTGCCAATTGATAGTCCCATCGGTCCAGCTTTATAAAAGATTAGGTGGAATAAAAAAAGATTTAATAAAATATTACCTATAATATACTACAAGCATTATACGATACATATAATATGCTTTTGTACGTAATTACTTTATGCCGTTATTTTGATATTACAAACAGACACTTCAATTTTACATATCTGTATAGATAATGCCCTTTTTATGACATCCCGTACAAAGCCATCTGTGCCTGCATAATTATGATATTAATATTACTGTATGACTTAATATTACTATGATATTAAAACTCCAGTATTTTCGATGTCAAGTACCTTCGCTTGATCATCAGTAAAATGAATCGTTGAATATTCACTACTAATGATGATTTTTTGCCCTTTCTTTATTTATGCATCAGTTCAAACGTTAATTGCGTTATCCATCACAATTCTGTCAAGATTAAGTAATTTTCCCATGGAATCTCACCATACCTCGTTTCGAGTTGACACAATTTTTTTGTATTTAAAAATCTCATTAATGATGTTACAAGATTATTGTTAAGCCCAACGAGATAGATCTTTAAACTTAACTGACTGACTTTCCAAAACAATTAGATTGTGAAGTAACGTTTTTAATTATTCTTCATTTGCTGGCGATTATTTACCTAATCATTAGCGAAATGTAAAAAATATACGATATTCGTATTTATCTGTGTGTGTGTGTGTGTGTGTTAAATAGAGAGTTAACCTAATACCTACCTAACAAATAAACATTCCTAATTTTCCCGGTGTCGCAAAATAACGAAATTTATACAAGAACAGACAGGAATTCAGAGAGCAATATGTTCAATAAAATGAGCCCGTATATATGATTTAATTATAAGAAAGAATTGAGTTTTTCATAATAATACCTAATTGTCAGACGAATTAAAATTAAAATTCAATAAAAGGAGTCCCATTTTTAGTACGTTCCTTACAAAAAAAAAATACTTTAACTAGTGCCTAAATCGATGTAAATATTCAAGATGCAATACGCCTTGTAGATTACTGATCTTGACCTTCGCACGTGTGACATTACACGCGACGCTTATGCATCAACAATGAAGTAATATTCCATACAGTTTTCACACATATTGTCTGCCGTGAATGGTTGAGTGGCGACTAATTAATGCGGTCCAACCAAACACTGCGCCCGATGTTATCGAGCGGGCCGCAATACCGTGTGAAATGATCGAAATAATATTGAATGAAGTAATTCTGTATTGTTTTGTTTTTGGACCAGTTACAAAACAGACAGAGCGCATTTAGTTGCGGCAGATTAATTTTTATCTGATTTTTAATTGTGACGCTTTGTTACATTACATGTTGCGGTAGGACTGTTATCTGAAGATTTTGTCACGAAAACCTTCGTTGTGAACGCTTTTTGTACATAAGTTGAGTTATTTCTTTATCTGCGTAAGCGTACCTACTCTGCGTATTATCCGATCAAATTCCATTTGCATTTTCTATAAGACTACTATTTAACCCCATACGATCATTCATCTTTTTATAGTTGTGAGGTCGTAGTTTATAAAAAGCGTGTCTATTTTAAGATTTTAAACTATGTATTTTCTTTATTATACAGTATAATTACATTTTCTTCATCTTTAATGCTTATGTTACCTATATCTAAGACATAATCTATACATTAGTCAACATACTTACATCAATTAAATTAATGAGTTTATACATATAAGATAAACCTTATCGTTAGGAAATTAACACCCATTGGAAGTAATGAGTGGGCGTTAAATATGCACTATCATGTGAATGTCGTTTTGGGATTCGAAGTTAGGTATATTTAAATATTACCCTGTAATTAATTAGTCATACACATATTCTGAAATATGTGAAAGCTCCACCTTTAAAATGGTAATATATTGAATATTTTGCTCGATGAGTCAACTCACAACTTGTTATTAGGATATAATTAAAAACGTGTCTATTTATTAATCCATAGCGAAGAGATATGACTTCTATTATGAAACATTTCGTCCGGATTCTAATTAAGTAGGTGTAAAAGTTTACTAACCTACATATTAAATAAATTGAATTGAATTGAAATTAAACAGCAATATTGCTATTACAACTATTCGATTTGAAATTAGAAATTTAAATTAGGTACATGCGCCTAAAATGTCTCACATAACTCGAATGTTAATGCAAAGCCTCAATGTATTTATTATTTTATATGGGCTCATGCACACATGCCATTTAAAATGCGCAGAGGATGTGTCTTGATACGCACGTGTTCTGCGCGCATATAGCGATTGTTTGCGTCAAATTGCCAACTGAATTGGGGTAACTGCGCGTTTCAGTTGAGTATGACGAGCGCTTTCTGCGCTTTTAATATACTCATTTTAAAAGCGCAAAATATGTGTAAAGTTGGCTTTATGTTGGAAATGTATGATGAGTTAGTATTTTATTTCAGACTGGGCGGCTAGACTTCAATGCGTCGCGAGTGACGGGCCATAAAGGCCCAGTGTTGGACATCAAGTGGAATCCGTTCAATGACAACATCATCGCTTCGTGTTCCGATGACTGCACGGTAATTCCTTTTATCTTTTTATAACATAGTAACAAACGAGGAAGCAGGTCGCCCCATGGTAAGTGATTATTGACATTGTTGCTAATGCCATGGTGATCTTGCAGGGGTCTCATAGCTTTTCCGAGTGCATTTGTCCGCGTTCAATGTTGCTTGCACGAAAAAAAAAACAAGATTTTAATTATAAAATAAACTGTTTTCCAAATGTTATTGGAATTATGTTCTTCTATGGAATATTTTTGGGTTGCGTCTTTATATCCACTACAATTTAGACATCGACATAAGATTACTTTTTCATAAAAAAAAATTTACTTATTAAAACGTCCGTATTAATGATTGACATTCACACATTGAACGAAGAGTCCGCGGCACGATACCATCATCGTGTTCCGACCAGTGCACGGTAATTTCGTTTGTGCTAATTTTTTCCTTCACATTGTCTACTTTTTGTTCGACGCGCAATTTGCTCGCAGAAATTACTACCCATTACGCGAGGATGTTCCGTTTGACCAATTTGACTGTTTGCGTTATCGATATGAAAGTGTACGTTGATCTCGTTGATTCACTAATCGCCTTTAATAATTTCCATTTGTTGTGTACACGGAAATCGTTAACGCGTCCACTGTTTACATTATCTATTGTCTAAGATATAATGCTCTATTTTCCATAGTCAATACCAACAAAACAATCGAACGCAAGCGAGTTTTCTTTTTAACACCGATTGTTTTTATGATTTCAACGCTTACGTAAAAGCACTTCTCGTTGATAAAATCGCAATGATTAAATCTTGATGTAAGTACATAATTGCCACTGGAAACTCACACCTATTAAGCTAATTACCTAAGTACTCTACACATAAAGGTGAATGCCGCCTTGGCTTGATTTGTTTAAACAGGTGCACATAGGTCTACCTTAACGTTAATGCTAATGGCCCAGTTAGACTGATGTGGTCCGTGAGAGAAACTCACTCTCTCTGATCCTGCATATATTTATGGTCACAGTACTACAAACTAGACTACTGGACTTGTTTGATATGTAAAAGTCAATCGCCAATATCCACCATTAATCGGCCGTGCTGTATTTTATGTAAGCTCCTTCTCGATGATGTTCCACAAACAAACATTACCGACACGTATCATATTTGAAAAAATACTGTACCATACTGTTTCTGTTTTAGTACGCTTCAATAACAAATAATTAATAATGATCCATAAAATATTGTGAACTTTCTTCTCGATTTATGTATCTGATACGATCAATAAAAGTATGATGTACCAAATAGCGCAAATATTCACCTATAGTCATTTCAATTACGTAGTATCACGACATAAGTGTCAAGATAATTTATCCTTATCTAGATACTATCATATAATCCTATCTACCATGTTCGATTGATGGAATGACATCGAGATCAAGCAATCATGGCGTCTATACTGCCATGATGCGATTCCAGGCGGAACATGGTGCGAAGGCGAACTTGTGTAGGTACAAGGACTGGCTGTTTAGTTAGAAAGGTGTCATCATTATTCTTACACTTGCACAGTGCAAGAAAGAGCCCAAGCTCGCGGCCTGTATCCGCCAACAGACCTAAGCGCGCGGATCAGATCGGAAAGCATCAATTTGAGTATGGCCTATATCAGCCCAGACCGCCTGTTTCCAACCGCTCCCCACGACCTTCGCAGGTCGACGCACCAGGTAGAAGGGGCCCGACCTAGTGTCGATTTTACGCTCCGTGATTTTCATTGAATCTTATCACTCCATCGATTGCAATAACTTCAATTGGTCTAACTATTAACGTCACAATTATGGCTATAGCCAATTAATTCTACTACGGGCGATGACCTCTGCCATTGAAATAATTTAGTGATTGCTACAATGTATGTACTTGGCACAAACGCCCAAAAATAATACGCAATGCTTATTGTTATGCGAAGTCTGGATTATGTTTGGCATCTGAGACGTAAAATATTCCATAAGATTCGCGCACGAGGTACATTTTATCTTACGGTGACTTTTTACAGTTGTAATTAAGTATTACGCTTAATCCGATGCGGTCAATGCCTTCTTAATTTTAGCACATTTTAAAAATAAAGTTCTTAAAATAAAACACGGAGTCATTGATATTACGAAGTGTTCAATATTTACACCCCCTTTTTCTGCCCTAATTATTGTATTATGAGTGTTCGATATTCGAAAAACTGGAGGAGGAATGGCAGGAGACAGAAGTTTTCTTCTGTCTTTCCTCCTCCAGTTTTTCTTTATATAAATGATTTATTTATTGTAACTGGTGTCGGTGTTAAGCCGGTATTCAGGCCTCTATCATCTTCCTTATTCGAACCTGAATGAAGCGTTGTAAAAATGAAGTAAATTGTCTTTTCCAGGTGAAACTTTGGCACATCCCAGACGGCGGGCTATCCATGCACTTGACAGACTGGCTGGTGGAGCTTCAAGGTCACAAACGGCGAGTAGCCTACATAGAATGGCACCCCATCGCCGAGAATATCCTCTTCAGCGCTGGCTTCGACTATTTGGTAAGTGTGGTAAAACATATGTATAATACTGGCAACACAATATAATACTGTTTGCAAGAAAACCTATGTATTATTTCTCTAAGAGCCTGTTTTAAATTTGTTTAATTGGTACATACATTAAAGTCTTACTAAATATAAAAGTGATTCAATCAAGCTTTTTTATCTACAGTATTGTGTATGACGTAGGTATCAATCTTTAAATTAATAAAAAGTCATCATCCACATTTGATAAAACATATAAAGCCAACTTTATGAGAATAAATTTTATTATACCTTCAGTTACTCGGTGTTGCCAGCCTTTTAAAAGGAACATAATTTGCTTTCATTAAATTTCTACTACGACTCGGTAACAAAGTATTTTTTAGATGTTAATTACGTGTAAAAAGCGTTATCTATAATTTTATCGATAGCTCGTGACCACGGTCCGTATTCGTAAATCACGCGAATCTAATGTAATGATTATGATATCTTTTGGATAGTGCGAGTCGCGTGCTGTTAGTTGTTAATTACACCATAACCTTGCCGTCTAACTGCAATACTATTTCAATAAATCCCGTTATTTTATAACTGGTTCTACGAATGCAAAACGTGCATACGGTATACTTACTACATTTAACGTTGAGCCTGTTAGTTTAATAGGAAACTGTTGACCCTATTTTTATTTCACAGTATACTATACATATAAAAAACATTATTAATATACAGTTAAATGGCTTAGTTTATTTGTAATGAATTTCTCATAATGGCCAGTAATTGCCAAAATATATCCGTCGCACTTGGGAGTTTTACTAAATCATTAGAAAGAATGTCCTATACAGATATTTACAGATACTTCTTTTTTTTCAGATCTTCGTATGGGATGTGGGTAAAGGCGAAGCCATTCGTGTCATAGACTGTCATACAGATGTAATCTACTGCATGTCGTTCAACCGCGATGGATCTCTGTTAGCGACCACAAGCAAAGACAAGAAACTTCGCATTATCGAGCCTAGGAGAGGCATGGTCCTCACTGTAAGTATAATCTAGTCCTCCTAACATACATGGCGTTTGTTATGAAATGAATCTGTCTAAGTTAAGTCCTATATCATATAAAGGCATCTGAAAAAAAATCTCATCACTAAACTGTGAATTATTTAAAAATAAACTTCTGTAACATATTATCTCTACTACCCTATAGTCATGGGATTTATGATATGATGAAATGATATATCTAGACATATTGTATCAGCATTGATTGTTCGCTACCTATCGCACCAAAAAGATATCAAGTTATTATATACTAGCAGCGCCCCGCGGTTTCACCCTCGTAGTTCTCGTTCCCGTGTGAATACACGGATAAAATATAGCCTATGTTACTCGCTGATAAAGTAGCTTACCATTGGTGAAAGAATTATTCGAATTGGTCCGGTAGTTTCGGAGCCTATTCGATGCAAACAAACAAACAATCAAATCTTTCCTCTTTATTTAACAGTATAGATAAGCCGTAAAACAACTTGCCAAGACTAAATGGTAGCTTTCTTGTTATCTGTTAATACAGTAGTTCAATGGATTGTGGAGAAAAGCCACCGCAGCAAATTACTAATTGCTGTTGCGGATTATTCGCGATATCCGCTACCTTTTATTTGTTTTATAGGTACCGCAGTCAATCTCTTATGCACGAATAGTTTCATACTAAATTTAAAACTGCAATTTTTTATCGAAACATGCATATTAAAAAAAAACACGAAATATCATTCGCGTTTTTTATGTCACAGATAAATAACAGACAAGTCATACATATATTTCGGCTGAGCTGTTTAGGTCTAGAAAATTTATATGCTAGTTCCGATCATGTCCCATGTCGGTCTGGGACTAAGAAGACAATGTCCCAACTTTGTTCCTTGCCTAGCGTGTCGTAAAAGGCGAAGAATAATAAATTCTCCAGACAGACACACCAATGAGGGTTTTTTGAATTAAAACATGAGATAGATGGCGTAACTGTGATGTACTGTCTTGTCACCCTCCTCATTGGTGAGTTTTCAGAACAAACTGACATGCTTTCAACAAACAGCCAATAGGGACAGTGATAAGACCATGAGACTACCTCGTGCCATCTGGCGGCTTTTGTATTTTTGAAAACCCTCATTCACTAGTTTCAAACTAAGCTTATAAGCTTGTGCTATGGATACTAACTGAACGGATAGACATATTTAAATATGTTTATAAACATCCATGACTCTAGTACAAATGTCCCATGTTCATCTCACGAAACATTTGCCCCTAGCGGGATTCACGCGACCCTTGGTTTCGTGGCCAAGGTCTCTGACCACTCGAGCAACGGGCCTGTCAATCTAACCTATTTTTATTTTTTGGCTGAATGTGCTTAAGGCGGCTAGTTGTCCCTTTGACTCTGCCTACCTCTTCGGGTATTGGCGTACAGGCGTGATGATATGTACTTTGACCTGAGGTCTGTTAACTTTTAAACTACCTACCTGCATACAAACATTAGGTTTTTTTTATACAAACCTTTGTTCCCGTACGAACCTGATCCTGCCAATATAAAAAGACACAAACAGATATAATTACAAACACTATATAAAAAGAATTATCCAATTTGTGCAGTCGTTCTAGCTAGAGTTATGCGTGTTACATACATTTCCACGATAAATTTTTACTTATTAATATTTTTATTCATACAATGATAAGGACACGCGCCTCTTAACCGAAGGGTGCTGGTTCAGACCTAGGCACGTACCTCTGGATTTTTCAAATCCATATGCGTACTAATATCACTTGCTTAGCGGTGAGGGAAAACATCGTGTAAAACCTGCATATTCCAACAACCATGGATGTGTAACCATGTAACCATTATCTAAGTTGTCAGGTTCCCCTATCTAAGGGTTACGAAGGTCAGATCGGCTCTTCAATGTCATTACCAGACTAGCTAAGTCCTAGATCATGGTCTAAGCGGACCCCGACTAAGCACGCGATACAACGCTAGGAGGATGATGAGTCAGCTAAAATCATAATTGACTATTCCAGGAAGGCGTGTGCCACCTAGGCACGAAGGCGTCGAAGTGCACGTTCCTGGGCAGCAGCGGCAAGGTGCTGACGACCGGCTTCTCGCGCTACAGCGACCGCCAGTACGCCGTGTGGGACCAGCACGCGCTCGACAAGCCGCTCGTGTGCGAGACCATCGACAGCTCCTCCGGGGTCGTGTTCCCTTACTTCGACTATGACACCAACATGGTCAGTGCACTAATCAATGATACTTTATTATAGATACGTCATACGCTTTGTTCGACTACATCACATAAATTGATCTGACTCCGATGTAAATTGTGTTACGGAAATCAGAACCAACAGTGGTATTACAAATATATACTTAAATATTGGATATAACACCCAAACACAGAACAAACACAAGTATTCATCATACGAATGTTTGTCCTGAGTGGGGATCGAGCCACAGCTCTTGACGCATCACTACCGAATCGCCATCGAGCCAGTCAATCAAATAAAACTAAAATACTAAGAGTGAAAACGAACCGAGATTAATCAAAAGGCCAGCGAGATATAACAGCTTTAAACGGATATCTCCACCTCTCACCTACAATTCTATGGGCGTTGTATAGCGCCGTGGCATTTGACGTCACTTGCCATTGCGGAACTTTAGCTTGGTCAATAAACAAGATAGAAAACTTGTGCTGTTCTACTTATACAAACAAATAAATGAATAACAAGTGACACAAAATTAAATGATAAGTTGTTTGAATTGATACTTTTAGGTATCCTAAAATGCTTATCGACCTGTTCTGCTTATATTATCCAATAGATACCGAAAAGTCTGGTTTTGTTGTATCAAATATCGAAATTAGGTTAAGCCAATTTAAATGCAATCCTTTATTTCCATTTGCATACTAAGGCACACTTAAATTAACCTACACAACATTTATACACCTTTTGTTTTCAGGTCTACCTTGCGGGCAAGGGTGACGGGAACATTAGGTACTACGAAGTTGTAGACGAGCCGCCATATGTACACTTTCTCAACCAGTTTCTGTCCGGAAACCCACAGGTAACATCTCCGTAAAAATTCAAACGATATCAATAAATATATATTTTTAGTAATCGCTTTTGGAAGGTGTGATAAACCGCACTTAGATTTTAATCTTACATTTACAAAAAGATATTTCATTATTATACAATATCAAAAAAATCTTTATTGCTGCAAGTTATACACTCGATACGAAGAATTCACCGTCAGCGGTGGTGGTCTTGTAACCCCACCATACATTGTCATGGCTCTATAAATGTCGACATCTAAACTGGTGGTTGACACTAACCTGGATGCAAGATAAGAAGGCATGTTCCACAAGTCAATAAATAAATTATGCAAACTAGCTTACCAATTCATGTCAAAAACTAATCTGTACTATGAATTCAAAATATATGGGTAGACAAAATAATATATGTAAATATATTAATATATGTAAATATTATATGAAACCTTCTACATATACTCGAATAGAAACATGAATGACTTCTCTCGAATACATAATAGTATACATTGTGACGTCACTCGCAGCGCGGGCTGGGCTTCATGCCCAAGCGGGGCGTGAGCACGGGCGCGTGCGAGGTGTTCCGCTTCTACAAGCTGCACACGTCGCGCGGCCTGTGCGAGCCCATCTCCATGATCGTGCCGCGCAAGTCCGACTGCTTCCAGGTAACGCGTGCTCGAACTAACACTTCGATGACGGTGGTGATCAATGAGGGTTTTCAGAAAACAAAAACCGCCAGGTGGCGCGAGGGAGTCTTGTGGTCTTATCACTGTCACTATTGGCTCTTTGTTGACAGCACCCTTCATAATGTGACACGTATGTCAGTTTGGTCTGAAAACTAACCAATGAGGAGGGTAACAAGACCGCAAGTCACAGTTACGCCATCTTTTGGATGTTTTAATTAAAAAATCCCCCATCGATTCATTTGATTCGTTGGAATCTGTGGTTGCATACTAACAGATACGACGACTGAACTGACTGAACGAACTTACCTGTTCTGAGCTAATAAGGATGCACGGTGTCCGTCAAAATGGCGGGATCAAACCTGGAATCCAGATAATTTTGATACTTATATTATCTACTACCTAATTTCTACTATTTGCTACCTTGCGCCTCATAAGTTAATGAAGGTTTTTAGTTGTTGGTAGGGATTTTTTTTTTCTGGTTTCTCTGCCTTATGGTTTGGATACTCGTATTCTCCTATTATCTTATTAAACGATACATATAACTTCCATGTATACGGCAGATTTCTAGGCAGCCAATTAAATAGAACACCCGTTACTATTGATATTTAATATGCGTAGGTACTTAGTTCGTTACATCTGGTTCCTACACGGTCCGCTAAATTATCTTGTCTTGTAACATATAATAATTACTTTAAAATAATTCCGCAGGAGGACCTGTACCCCGACACGGCGGCGCCGCTGCCCGCGCTGTCGGCGAAGGACTGGCTCAACGGCATCAACGCGCAGCCGCTGCTCATCAGCATGAGGACAGGTGGGTTCACTAATTCACAAAATTTTAGGTGGAACCAGTAGTTGCAATATTACGGTCTGTGATACATACACTGTAAAGTTGCAACCAACTGTTTAAATTCAAAATTATCTATGTAGGTCTCAAGAATGCTCAAAAAAATTCAGTGATTTATACGTATAAACCAATTGACATTTTCCTCGGACACTTACCAATTGACAATATACCTTATACGACTTAAAATATTGTACATCTATTTCCGATTGGAAATGTCGCGAGTCCAAAACACCAGCAAGAAACTGTTTAATTTATTCTCATATATTTATAATTCAGTTACTCAATGAAGCCTTCAAAAGGGAACGATGTACGTACATCGACCATTAGCCATGAATTAGCCAGACAGTCTCTCACAGAACTTCCAATTCCCTTTATATAACGGCTGTCTAAGTCGGTTAATAAATAAACCTTAATAACGCAGGCGTAACAATATCGACGCACAAGCCGCGCACGAACAAGGACGCGCCGGCGATGCAGGCGCAGGACGCCAACAACAGGAAGAAGTTCGCGTTCCTGTCGCGCGAGACCACGCCCGACTACCGCCCGCTCGGCACCTGGCAGCCGCCAGAGAACCACACCAACGACGACTCGCAGGTTAGAAACAACATTATATCTAATCAGGGTTTGAAATATTACAAGGTACAAACGAGTATAAGTTAGAATACCTCATTCACGGTGGTTTAGTGTTGCGCGATCCCGTGGGCACGTTACATAAAGGCATTTGACGGTACATTCCAGGGATTTAGTCGGTATACCCCGACCACTACCATCTTGGGCCTAACAGGGCCCTCCTTTTACTCGAGGACCCCGAGAGGCTGACACACCCCGCTGAATCCCTCCGATTTCAGCGGGACGTAAGGCATTCCCCTGGGTCAACAAAAAAAAGATACCTCATCCCGAGTATCGGGTATTGAAGTAACTTAGGCTGCGCAGGAACGTCGAAATGTATGGGACTCATGCTTCTTGTGACACAGTAAGCACGCACTCCTCTCATTCTGTCGCGACTTCCAGACCTTAATCAATCCGTCATACCCATTTAATTAATATTGTGACCTATATTTTTACGTCTTGCTATTCTTACAGATATAAAATAATTTTAAAAACCGATCCTAGTAAATATGGTTTATACTCCTATATAATATTCTATAATGTTAGTCTAGGGAACACATTAACATAATACCATATTTCCTGTATTACTATCGTTCATTCGAATATTCCTCATTTACGCAGGTGACAGTAACAGAGAAATCTCAAAAGACGAACGCCAACCAGAACACGAAGTTCCACCAGCTGCAGCGCATGTTCGGCAAGCAGACGGGCGACGCCGAACCCGTGCCGCTCTACAAGCAGATCAACCAGGGCGACGTCTTCAGCACCGAGCACGAGGTAAGAGGTTGACGGCTTTTTCTCGGTAGAATCTGCTGTTTGAACCGATTTATATTTATTTTGTTCTGACGATTTATAAGTGTTTTTTTTAAGCCTATATAAATAAAGATAATTTCATTTCATTTCATTAATATTTATACACTTTTAGTAAATTATATTATTTGCTGCAATAGGGATGATGACTGCATTAAAAAACTATAATTCTATTGAATCTGTCAGTTAGATTATACAAAAATACTAGACACATATTTGTCGCTTTATCAAATAAAAAAATCACAAAGATACAGAGCATCAAAGTTTTGGAGTGGGGGCTTGCGACGTCACTATTTAGTAAAAATTTTACAAAAGCGTGACGTCACGCGCAATTTGAATGGATTGTACCTTCGTCAATGTTTTTTTTACATATAAATAAAAAAATACCTGTTTAAATAGTTTTTTATAATCTAACTGACCTAAATTTTGTGGAAGTTTCAGATATTAAAAAAAGTTATAATTTATGAGGCTACAATGAGGTATCTCCTAGTCTGTTTCACCCAGAGATCTAGATCTCTGGTTTCACCTAAGAAGATTCCCGTGACAGGTGTCAATACTCCTTTTCATGCATCATACTTTTTACGAATCAAATTATTCGGTTTTAAACATATTTGCCTTTATACGTTAACATTATTGTAAAACATAATTACTATAGTCCATCAAATCTAAGAAGTACCGTTTGACAGATATGACAAATTGACGATTAGGGACAGGATCAAAGAAATCGATTACTACAATATCCGAATTTTAATAGATTATTTCTTAGTACATATTTTTTACTAATCGATTACAGTTGTTTAGATTTATATAAAATATGTTAGGTTGGTAAAAGGCCGTATATTGGTATAATTATCTTAGGTTTTACTAGTAATCTTACGATATACCAAAAAAATCTCAGGGTTTACTGAAGTTCGGAGTTTTAGAGTAGGTAATATAAAAACAAACTAAATATGCGGGTTATGTAGGTATTAAATCTTCAATGCCCAATGTAAGACAAGTAAACACTAAGATATGCATGAATAATGAACCTATTGAAATCATTCATTCTACAGTTTTTCTTGGAATCACTATCGATTCCAAGCTGCAATGGAGCCCTCATATTACGGCTTTGGCTGGAAGACTCAGCTCAGCAGCATACGCAGTTAGGAAAATACGACTCTTGACTGATATTGAGACGGCGAGATTGGTTTATTTCAGTTACTTTCATAGCGTAATGTCGTACGGCCTTTTATTATGGGGGTCCGCTGCTGACATACAAACTATTTTTGTGTTGCAGAAGAGGGCCATCCGGGCTATATATGGCCTGAAACCTCGAGATTCACTAAGAGATATGTTCAAAGAAATTGAGATATTAACCGTGCCATCACAATACATCTTTGACTGTATTATGTATGTACGTAAGAACTTTCATAACTTTATTCAAAAATCTGATTGTCATCATTTTAACACCCGAAATAAACACAAGCTTGCCGTTCCGTATCTAAGACTTCACAAGACTAGTAGTTCATTTAGGGGGTTAAGTATAAAATTATTTAACAAACTACCAGGCAATATAATTGAACTGCCTATGCATAGATTTAAATTACACATTAAAAATCATCTTATGGGAAAGGCTTATTATAATATAGAAGATTTTTTAAGTGACAAATATTTGTAATTGCTATTATACATATTTACTTTTTTAGATTTGTATAGCATAGTAGCTTAAGGATATGATAATTGTTATCGATACTTATTGTAAATTTGGCGATGAAAAGAGTAACTATCGAGTTTCTTGCCGGTTCTTCTCGGTAGAAGCTACTTTCCGAATCCGGTGGTAAATTTTTATTTTCATTTGTATATACTGACGAGTGTGCCAGTGCATGCCAGGGCGTGGCCAGGAAGTAGGACACGATTTATAAGTGCTTATTTGAGCCTACGTAAATAAAGATCATTTCATTTCATTTCAACAGTACATTTACACCGATGCTGCTTCGCGTTCTGTTTAATTAAAAAAATGTTATTTAAAAAATATATATTTACCGTTACTATTAGAGGAATCGTCGTCATTTCAATTATCATTAACTGATCATACATTGATTTTGTAACTTTTAGTGCATTGGATTACAGTCGATAGATAGCAACTGACACTGTCGGGTCAACATAGGATTCTTTTTTTTTCTTGTTGTTGTTTCTGGCAACTCATTACTCTTCGAGGATTACTACTACATTCTAAAAGACGCCTGGGTTGAAAACGGCTCGTTATTATTAAGTTCGATTATCCGAACATTATAACGATTATTCGTATAAAAAGTGAATTTCAGGAGTCGCAACACTACGAAAAAGGACCTAACTACGTGACTTTGAAATGAGGTATAAAAAAAATCTTATTTGTTGCGTATATTGGTGATTTTACTTTGTTTGAAAGATTTAAATTTATTTGTAATGATTAAGTTTCTTCTCGGTAGAATCAGCATTCCGAACCGGTGGTAGATTTACATTGCTCTAAAGATTTTGTAAAATTGACGATTTATAAGTGCTTTTTTTAAGGCCTACATGAATAAAGAAATTTTGAATTTTGAATTGAATAAGAATTGTAAATTTTGTGATAAAATATTAAAAACTTCATAAATCCATGGTTTAACGGAAAAGGTTATTGAAATTGAGTGAGCTATGTTTGTACAAAGTTGTTTCGGTTTGAAAAATGTGAAATGTCAAGCGGTACTTCTTAGATTGGATGAACTATCATGTACATTTATTAATGTAAATACGGTTTATGAATTTTCTTCATAATTTTATTACTAATTTAAATTAAAAAAAAATATACATACTTATTGCATCTTGTCATCAAGTTATGATACTTTACAAAAGTTATTTCATAAGCGTACATTTCAACCGAAAAAATGTTCTGAACCCAGTGACAACAAATAAGTGTCCCCTAAGACACAAACAAAACGAACCATCCTTATTTGGATGATTCCGAGTCTTCCAATCGCGTGGCGCATAAGACATATCTGCATATTATTTACGTGAGAATACCAGTATTCATATAAAAATAAATTATGATTTGAAACAATTTTCATTTTCATTAGGATTCAAAATAAAATAAATAAAAAAGTAGATTTAACTGCCTTATAACTTTATATCGAATTGCAAAAAAAATCGAATAGTCGTTCTAAGGATGAATAATTATCAACGTCAAATTCAAAGTGTCACGGAACTCTTCTTAGGTAAATTTGACTATAGGAATTCACACATACACACTCGGTATTACATACGGATTAATGATCAAGATGCAGCGGGTCGTTAAGAATTATTATCAATTTTAGTATTATTTCGACCCGTGGATACCGCGGATATCCGGCACTACAGCGCTATTAATCTCGTTTGCAGCTGAGACTCGCGTTCAACCGGCAGGGCGAGGAGCTGCGCATCGTGAAGCGGCAGCTGCAGAACAGCCAGCAGCGCGTGCGCGAGCTCGAGCAGCACGTTGCCGCGCTGCAGGCACTGCTGCACCGCGACGGCGCGTAGCCGCGCGGGGGACGCCGCGCGCACCGCCTGTCTGCGTCACGCGCCCGGCGCGGCGCCTCCGCAGCGCGTCCTGGACGTGCGCGCCGGACCCTTCACCCGCACTCTCGCTTCGTCGCAAACTCTAGGGGGCCCTAAAACACTAAATCCAGTGCCTATGCATTTTTATCTATTTCGATTACTTATGTAGATCCGAAATCGAATTGAACCCGCAGTGGTTCGGTTGTAATTTTTTTATGTATATGTGATGAGGGGCCCCCCCCCGATTTTTATGCGCCCGGTGCCTCTGAAAAATTGCCGTCGCGATTAGCCGAATGCCCGAGGACAAAATTTTACGCGCGAGCGACGGAATACGTCCCGATGGGCCGGGTAAAACGACGTTTGCATACGTACGTACCCGAGAGAGTGGCTGCGGGAAAAACTTGTGAAATCGCCTCAGTTCCTTGCCAGCGGTACTACGCGATAACGATATCATCACAAATCGTCACTTACAGCCCGTTTCTTTGTACTATGTACAATCACTAACCGAATGGTCGATCGGTTGTAACATATAGAGAGTAAGAATAATTCTTCGAACAATTTTAACTTTTTTTTTTATAATATTCAAAACACGTTTCAGTAAATTTTTTTTAGATTTGCGATTCCTACAACCTTACTTGACTTTCCGTTAAAGTAACTACACAAATATTATCCACTAAGAATGCATAAAATCGCCAGAATCTCATCTTCATATTATGTAAAATCATAAAATACATTTCAATAGTCTCTCTATATGTTTACAATTCTAAATGTATGAGATACACATCGTAATGATAATATCATACAAAATAATACTGTTCTAGTAATGTTCAATGTCACAAACCACAATTAAGGTTAGTACAGAATTTTTACCTTTATCGTTCAGCTTAGCACTTTTACGTAGTATAAGCTAGTACCTTTCTCACGGAAAGCGGGCCTAAAGTGGCGAAAGTCAATATATATCTTAACATTAAGGTAGTGATGAAAAAGTGAACTTATTTGGATCTTGACAGTTTTTTGCGTTCACTTGCTCACGTAAATCGAATACTGAGTATTTAGTTCGATGCTAGCTATTGTAGCGTGTAGACTTATGACCCCGCGAAGCATTGCCAAATAGGAGCTATCTGACCCTTAGCCGATAGCTTACACTATGCGTTAGCGTCACAAATAAACGCATTTCATGCTCAATGAAACATCATTGTAGCTTTAAAATGCTTACTTCCAATAATAATGTAATTCGCTGAGTGTAAATAAGTTGTATAAAATACCTCTTCATATTTTCGGGGTACAATACATGCAGTATTATGAACATTTGTATGGGAACAATATAACAGATCATTCCAAAAATTAATTATATTTTTACATGATTTATTTTTTCCGAAAAAATATGATAAGTATAATATAATACATTATCTTCATTTGGCCTAATACAAATTGTAAAAGGCCTCTGACTATACAACTTGTGATAATCCCATGACTAATTTTTATGCATCTCTAATACTTTTTATGCGTGTCCTTTCAATTGTGATTCAATGATTTCATTTTTTTTTGACAAAAAATAATTATGTGCAATGAAAATCAGGGTTGTTATGGATTTTATTGATATGTTTTGTGATGTCCCATTCTGCTAAAAAGCACCTTTTATATTAAGCACATAATAGATTCTATTTCCAGTTTTATGGTTTAGTTGACATCTTGTTAGTGATTATTTTATTAGTCTGATATACATTATTATGTGAACTGTTGTGTTACCTGTTTTTATAAATGTGTTTGCAGCTGACATAATAATATTAACTTTAGTTGCATAGGTTTTATAAGTTCCGGCATTTACTTTCCTTTATAGAGGATATTACGGCATTGAGAAAGGAGTTGTAGGAAATGTACAAAAAAAGTTACCTGACCTGAACTTTTTATGTGCATATTATTAGATCTTAGGTTTGGAAGCTAGTACCCTAGAATATAATGAACAGGTGCTAGAGCCCTTTGAATAGTTTTGAGCGTTTGTGAAGCTTGTGCGTTTACTTATTGTAATACCTATATTTCAAAATGATCAATGTCTATGTAATTTTAATAATATAATTTAATGATCCTCAATCTTCATATTACTGTAATGAATAATTTTAAGTGTTTGATAATGTATATTACATGGAAATAGATAACAGTGATTAACACTGTATGATCAACAATGAGATCTAACATTTCTACATTCCATATTTGGTATATTTAGCTTGTTAAGTGAAAATGAAAGTATTATTCATGTGCATTAGCTGGATTAATATTATTTGGCTAAGACGGTGTTGATATTTATTATGTATTTTTGTATCAAGCTTCTGTAGCACAAATTTTCAATAAATGTTTGAACAATGTAACTTACTGCCTTTTATTCTTGGCGACAACCACACATTTCACAAGGATAAAATGATGAAAAAATAAAATAAAATGTATATACGAAATACTGTATTTATAAGACAAAGTATACAAATTACTATTCTATCTAATCAGTCATAATGTTAAAATATTAGAATTCTATTTACGCAAGTTATGGAAATTATTACTTTACAAGTTAGTCATGTGTTCAGAAGGTAAAAATAATTATGTGAGAGAAAACGTTAAAAAGTAATTGTTACTAATAAATCAAACATGTAAGTATGTAACCAACACACATATTCTTATTTCTTTTGTAAAAACACTGGTTAAATATTACATCACCATCAAAAATTTTAAGTATACTCTAACAACTTTGTACTAAATGTAACTCCCAACTTACATATCTTCAAATCTTTATATAGGTTAAAGATTTGAAGTTATGTAAGTTGGGAGTAAATTAAAAATAAACATCCTGGTCAACATACAACAGTATTACAAAAATAACTAATATCTCTTCAAACCTATAAAATATTATCAGAATGAGATTCCTTTGTAATCTTAAAAATATAAATAATAATACATGAAATATAAACAATAAAGGACGGATTCAATTCAAATAAACTGTCATAAATTCAATTACACTACATAGAACTGCTGTTATGCAACACTAATGTCGAAATGAGCTTGTATAATTCACCTTGTTGTTTCTACTTTGTCTTTCAACCTTAAATACAATTTACCAAGATACAAACTTGTATAAAAATAGCCCCACAACCATGATCAAAGTAGGCACACACAAACCACTGGCAGCATTGCACCCATCCACACCACATGTGTAAATACAAGTTCTATACTCCAACTTGTCACCCACTTGCTGGACATAATTGCAATAGTTTCCTAAATCCAGTGATGAACAAAATCTCTTAGTGCTGATACCACCTGAAAACATAAATTAATTGAACACCAGAAAACTTAAATAGGGATTTATTTTCCCACACTTAAATTGGAAAAAAATTATAACTGTATAAATACATAACAATACATAATGTCTCAATACATAATTCTAATGTGAACAATTATTTTATAACTTACAATTATTAGACCAGTTGTGTTAAGCCAAAGCTTGAATAGGAATCATTTTGATCTAAAATACAAGTTTATTTTATTTGGCTTGTGTTATCCAAACAAAATGAACAGAGTAAAAAAAACAAAAAGGAATAGGAACAATTGCAATTAAAAAGAATCCGCCAGCTGTATCCCTTGCCTAGAATGTTATAATAAACAACTAATGATGCATTGAATATTAAGTTAGATTGTATAGGCGACAAACAACTTATCAGTAGGTACTGTTTCACAATTTTCTATCCAACCTAACTCAATAAATATTTGGCTAAAAGTGGTCAAGGGCGAGATGAGTATGTAATTTGTGTTTCTTTTTAAATCTATTTGTCCTATTCTAAGTTTGGATTACTTTCTACCGAACATAAAATACACTTGATTGAAATTAACAGTAACATGCAAAATATACCTAAATACTATAACTAGAGTGTAAGCACCGTTGAATGTGTACAAAGAACTTCTATTTACCACCGCTCGCAACAATGCACACTATCACACACATGCATCTTTTTTTTTTATGTGTATATTGCACAATTTTAGTGTGCAATAAACTATTAAAAACATACAATTGCAATTGTTTATATAAGCACTTTGTAGAGTTTTCATATAGATAATTGTAAATACCAATAGAGCAAAGAAGCGACAAACTGACACATCTAGTGCAACTTACAAGGCAAGTTGGTAACTGAATGTCTTGATATTATAAATACAAAAGCAGGTCTTTTTGTTGATAAGAAAATAAATTAACTATATTTAAGTTTCAAATGTCTAAGATGGAGCTATACAACTTTATTCTTATAACTTAGAACTAAAATCTCATTACAGAATTAAATTGCAACATTTTGGAATAGCCTGTCACAATAATAGTTCCACAGTTTAAGTACAGTTAGAGAAAAACATATTCCAAAAGTTAAAAATAAAAATATTATTTGTGTTAGGACTCACCAGTATAAGTGCAGTTTTCCTTTTGATTAATATTTAAGTGCTTGTGTAAAGCCAAAGTCCTGTGCTTATAAACCGCAGTGTATTGTTAGTAAAAGGAGAAGTTTGAGAATCCCAAAAAAAAATTGATTTTTAGAATTCCCAATGCTTATTTACAGTGAGAATAACTAGTCAAATAAATAAACATCACATCAATTGTATTGCCAAATTAAAATCATTCATTTTACATCAGTTAATTCTCTTTATTTGAAATAATAAACAGTGCTATAGCTGCTGCAGTTTAAAAAAAAATTACATAATTTTTGAAGCTTTCAACAGACTTCAATACATATTGTACAAAATATTGATCAACTTATTTTTACTTGAGTTTGAGTACCACATAAATCAGAAAACTGATTTAAAGTTTTAATTTGCCAATAGCAATGAAAAGGATAAAACCCAGCTAGTTAGACCTGTTTGTTTAATGCAGTACTGTGCATTGTAAACATGTTCACAGGATGTTGGTTTCAAGATCCCACTATCCAGATTCATTAGACCATCACCGCATTCCATTGTTGAAGACGAGTTACACTGGTAACAATCTATGGCAATACCTACATAGGGTAGATTTTAAAATCAATTAGTATAAGACACAAGAAAAATATTTATTTTACCTGTGAAGTATGGTAAAAATAAAATGGTTATCAAGCTCTGATGTGATGTGTCATGCAATGCATTAGGAATATGTATTGTACTGACAACTGGTCCCCATAACTAACTGAATGTTAGCTTTATATTGTAAATGATTTTGAATGAAAGGTATTTAAATTAGGTTATTGCTTTGTTAAATATAAGGGAAAAATTATATAAATTTAGACCTTTTGTTTAAGATTCCTATTTAATTGACCAAACCAGATTAGTAACAGAAACTATTAGTAATAACTTATTGTCGTCCAACCTACACCCAACAACATTAACTCCCAAGTGAGAAAGTGTTAGTAATGTTATGTTCAACCCCTCATATTTCCAACACTATCTCACCTTCGAATCTCCCTACGTGTTTTATACAGTACTGTGCGTTGTGGATACTTGCACAGTCTGATGTTACCAAGTCAGTTTCTCCTTCTAAGAACTCATTGCAGTCAAATGGATTATCGGAATCTGTCCCTGAACACTGATAGCAGTTTATAGAGTAAACTAAAAGTAAAACAAAATTAAATAAACAGCAGTTAAATCAATAACAGTCCGTTTCAAGAGAAACAACGCCCTAAACTTCCTTACCTGTCTTTACTGTAGTAAATGATATATATAGACATATTAAAATAATGTTTCTTAAACCTGCCATCTTATATTTTATTTAAAAAAAGGATATATTTTTTAAATGTAGTCACCGGATTTTTATTGGTAAATCAATATAGAAATTCAAACACAAATAACTTCAAAGTCGAGTCCTTTCGAATCAAATGTCTTAGGTCTGTTGACAGTTTTATTTTTAAAAGCCAAGAAAGGAATCTGGATTTGACTGATTTAGTTATCACTCATTCAAAAATTTCAAGCTTCGGGTTTGGTAGGTTTGGGTAAACATGTTATAGGCTTGAACTTCATTAAATAATATTTTATAGTTGATCGGAAGCTGGAACAGCAAAAAAACGCGGATGGAGTTAAAAGACCTACATAAAAATTTCCTTTTATCTATATTAATGCTTCGTTTATTATCACCTGGGGTCTGATTTAATTCGACTTTATTTTATATTATGTACTTATATCAAACTTTAACAATCACAGCATGCAATTAAGGGTTATTTAAATTTATTCCTTTCATTTAGCTCGAATGTGTTTTGTCATGTAAATGTTACTCGACCATTTAAAAGACAAAGCTACGTAGGCGGTTTTTTCTATAGGTCATAACCACTAGGTTCGAACAGACTACAGGGGGAGATTCTATGAAGGTTTTTACAGGTTTGTATAATAGATAACCACATTTTAAATTAATAAATAAGAGAAAAGATTCAATAAAAACAATATTTTTACTTAAATATATTTAAATATGCAATTTGTGTTTTAAATTTTTTACATTTGCCTGATTATTATAATCAGTTATAATATCACTCTAAAAAAGACAAGACATTCAGATAAGTCAGTTCAGTATCACTTTTTCAGATAGGTGGGTAATAAATGCAACGCTTCCTTTTTTATGAAATCCTAAGATTGAAGAAAAAAGGATGATGGAATTTGCTACACTTATTGAGCCTTACTTCTGTATCTAAGTACATGAATTTCTTACTACAAACATGGAGAACTATATTTTAATGTAAACATTCGAGGCAGCGGTTAGTAATGATAAAGGACAAAATGAAATAATACACCAATTATTATTATGTTTATAAGTTTAATTTTCAATCATTTTGCATTCTGCAATAGTATTTCATTATAAAAAATATATAAGACATAAACCTGTACCTAATAGGTATTGCAACCTGAGCATTATTAACTTATCTCCACTAAACAACTATGGACGTTTCGTTTCATTTTATCTTATAATCATACAGCTCGCAGACTTATCCATACAACATATAAAACATCTTAAAAATTACACACACGCCATTCAATACAACTAATATGTGTACATAATAATTAAATCACAATACGCATGAGCAGACCTTACAGAACTCATGTGAACTTAATTTGTACAATAAACTTCTATTTTAAATGCAATAACTTAACTAATTACGCCTTAGTACTTACAACTTAGTTGCTTAAATAGGCAGTTATAAGTCGCAATTTATATTATTGTCATTAGGTTCTTAACAAAATATTTCTTTACAGGATTTTTTTTAACTGGAATGTAACAAATTCAATATCTATATTTTATAGTTTAAGTATGATTAGGTTCATATAATATATGTGTATTTATTATAAAAATAGTGTAATATAAGTAGGGACAATAAATATTATATTGATTTAGTAGATAGTCTTGTGAATAAAGTATCTAAGTAGTTGGCACTTATTATTATACCTACTTCTAGGAAATGTGTAAATAGGTGAACGATATAAGTAGATAATTGTATTTATTAGAATAAGAAAAGAGAAATGTAAATATAGGATTTAAAAAAAAATATTCACTTTATGATATAATATTTTGGATATCACTAATTCGATGTGTCTTCGATTTGTGTAGATCATCATAAAATACTCAAAATAAATCGAAATTCTTTTAATGTTTAATACGTATGTACTTTTAAAATTATCTAGTACAATCTCATGACAACTGTCACAAAAGGCGGAATATTTCCGATTCTAAGTAGAGAGGTACACGATGTTTTGAAAATAACACAATCTGTTCGATGTTCCGAAAAAATACACAAGGTACGAGTTCACTGCCACAAGCAGAAAGGAAGTAATTTTAACAGGTAAGGTGTACCATCGTTGAGAACTTTTACAGATGTCACAAATATTCTAACTAGGAAATTTAACCTGAAGCAAGTACTACGCATTGCGCACACGTTCAAGATCTTTGAAGGTGCAGTTCGCCGTGTAGGATTTGATCAGTGGCACTTAACAATTCGGTAATAAGATACAGTTTACCAAGAAATCTTGGCATGGACCATCATAATATGATAACCATATTCACCGCTAATGGAAAAACCATGGTAAACTAAACAAATATAAAATTTGTTACTGCATTTCAAAACAGCGTACAGAAATGGTATTAACAACAAACTCGATACGGCGTTTCAGAGGACGGATAATTAGTACCACTGATTCAGACGGACGGTTTACGTAGTGTGAACTAGTCATTACGCAAATGTAATGACTAGTAGTAAGTAGATCAGTCAGTTTTGGCAAGGGCGTAGCTTGGAGAAAGAGTGTAAGCTCTGACGGAGTACTACAGAAATAAACTGTATAATACCCGTCGTTAAACACTATCATGGCTATGCCCTCAATTGTGAAGGATAGGGAAGACCTAGCAAGCTCAGTTGTGAAGCTGCGGGCGCAACGGCAAGGAGCCCTCCACCCAGAAGTTGGGGCGCTCCATCATGGTCTGCCACAGAGACACTTCCTTGCCCATGCTGTCCATCCAGTTCACGTTCGCGCCCATGTATGTGCCTGTGGGAAAAAGTACAGCCATTAAACGTTTTGTATTTTATAGTTTCGTATCTTAAAAGGAGAAGAAACCTTTTTAATTACTTTATTGCCCCTCTGTCAAGATTTTTTGCTTGCGTAAAGGTATAATATTAATGTAGTATATTCGGAACATTGTCAACACTTCAAAAGGTACAGGTTACAATTTTTAAATAAAGTTACTTCATAACAGGATTGAATATTAGGAGCGGTGGTAGCTCAATAGTAAGGAAGGGTACGGATTCAAAGCACCGAGCACGTGCCTCTGGATTTTTCAAATCTATGTACGTATTTATACCACTAGCTCGGCGGTGAGGGAAAACATCGTGATGAAATCTAAAAATTCAAACAACTTTGAATTTGTAACCATGATCCAAAAATTGTCTGGTTCCCTTAACTAAGGATTACGAAGGTCAGATCGGCAGTCGCTTGAGTATACCAGACTCGCTAAATCCTGGATTATAGACTAAGCGGACCTGGTCTAAGCATGGGGTATAACGCTAGGAAGATGAAGATGATGATAACAGGATTGAATATTCTTTGCCTTCAGTACTCATGATAGACAAGTTTGTACAGAATCATGCGCGAGTGCAAATTATACATATTTGGCCGTTTTTAGGGTTCCGTACCCAAAGGGTAAAAACGTTACCCTATTACTATGACTCCACTGTCTGTCTGTTAAGAATAAGTAAATATTAGTAATAATAAGAGTGTCTCACCTGTCCCGAGCGACAGTCGTATGGCGCCCATGAAGTCGTTGGAGGCGAGGCGGTCGCGGTCCCACAGGCTCAGCTCGAGCGCGCGGTCGGCCAGCTCGTGCAGGCGCAGGCCGCGGTACGTGAACGTGTGCTCCCAGCGCGGGCTGAGCGTGCGCCGCGCCACGCCCGTCTTCTGCTTCGCGAGCCGCCCGCGCTCCGGGAGGAGGTAGCTGGACCAACGGATTAGAGGTGAGATCGGAAGATACGGACCGATGAAGGAGGCCTATGCCGCATTAATGTGAACAACGGATACTGATAGTTCCTATTACATTAAATAAATTCATTCAAAACGTGTGTAGTAAAAAGCAATATCCTGAAATTGTGGTCTATATTGTGGGTGACCTGATTATGACACCTACCAAGAAAAGTGTTTAGATAAGAGCAATTTGCGAGATCTAATAATAAATTTCCGAATTATATATCGACCAGATGGCATGTAATTAATGTATCACGAATTTCATGTTTTTGCCACTCTCGACCCCAATCTTGACAAACATTATCCCATTTCTGTAATTTAGCTATATTTAGTTGTGAAGTTACTTCTGACTATTATTACTTTATATTTATTTGGTAATGTCACTTAACATAACCTATTTCTTTTCCCCTTTGCACACAATGGCAGACCTTATTCAACTCCTTTATGAATAATGTAATTTGTGAATAGCCCTTAAGGGCTACATACCTCTTGCAGAAGACATCTGCGAGTCCAGTAGGCTTAGTGGCGACGAGGTGCTTGGCCTCTTTGACCAGCACGTGTAGCGTACCCTTGCCGCGCGGCTCCGCCACCTCGAACTTGAGTCCAACGTGCAGGTCGCCGCGCGTGCCCTGTTGCTCCTCGAACTGTTCCGTCTGCAGCGATAACACACACACGTCACTATAAGTACTTACATCGAATTTGAATTTGGTGTTGGACTTAACTTGGCATTTAGGAGAAGCCTATGTCCAGGCTTGGGTTTATGTATAGGCTTATGAAGAAGATACAACTGTCCGGCACATCGCAGTTGTTATTACATATAGGTATCAATGGTTCCCTCCAACACCGAGGTATATGTAAATCGGTACTTTTTAAAATCCAAAGATGTGTGTTTGATCTTGAACCGGTACTGCTGGCAGTGGCGTAGCTATACCGTTTGTTTTTCCATACTCACTGACATTTATTTATCCATACTCAATGACAGTATTTGATTTCAATGCTAGAGTATAGTCACTCAGAGCGTAGACCCGTGGCATGTGAAGTTCCGTTCTTATCCAAAACGCTCTTAACCTTAACAATATTTCTATTAATTGTGAGCTTCGCCCCAACCTTATTTTCCTAGTTCAAATCTGATGCGATATTAGTTCGACAAATATATTGTACTCACCCTCTCATGTAACTTGTGCCACGTGGGCGCGGGGTCGTCAAACACGACGTCGGCCAGCGGCAGCGTCACCTCGCCCAGGAAGTCATTCCGCCCGAACATGTCAGCGTGCCACGCGCTGAGCCACAGTGTCCGCGAGGACAGCGTGGCCAGCGGCTGCACGAAGCTGAGCGTCTCCTCGAATACGGGGTTTAGAGTGTTCTTCTTCACTTTTGTCTTCCTCTTGCCAGCTTTGGACTTGTCCGGTAACAAGTACACCTGGAATTGGATAAGTTATGTATTAATACCAAAAACCACGTACCATTACTATCAAGTTTATCTTACAAATATTTCGAAACGAGGAAGAAGTGCTAATTTAGCACTTCTTACTAAGGATCTACTCGCACTAAGGATTTTTATGTAATCGTTTTAACCTCATTCTGCTTCTACATGATCATAAGTCTGAGTAATTTATTTAATATTAGATTAAAACATTATGATTATGATCATGATCTTTGGCTTTATTCTAAATGCTACCCGGACCAAGGCGCAGACGGTAGCTAGTTTTTAAATAATAGTCCCAAACTCCTTCGCCCACATAACGCTTACTTTATGGTAATCAACCTCCATTATCAAATATGCAAAAGAAAAATCCAGTTTAGACCACTGTTCAAGAAATACAAGGCTCAATACATCCCACCACGACCATATGTAGCATTATTAAGCAACGATATGTAACACAAATACCATTTATTATGTAGGCGCGTCAGACAACTCGTTTCGATGTCCATCAAATTCGTATCGAATTATCGTCTTATAAAAACTTTGTTTAGATAGGCGATCTTTGATTGCGCTTGGGCGTATTATTATCTCAATTTGGTATACATAAAACTGAATTAAGAGCTATTAATTGCGGTCCATTGTCCATTTATATTTGATCGATGGCCTTCGATTTTTTGTTGATACAGAGTAAGCCATTTACAATTACTTTGAAGGAACAATAACAGTGAAAAGTACTTTTGAAGGTTTTTATTTAGGTACTTTTGATTGAGATAAGCCCTGACTGCAATATGAATACTAAATGGGGGCCCCATTTCACAAAATGATAAGGCAACATAAAATCGCAATAGGAAGTGATTATAAGGACGGAAAATAGGTACCTGAATAGGCAAGGTGACTAAATAATACTGTTCAGACCGTCAGATTATAAAAAAAATAATGAACACGATTTTTTTTTATTTATTTGTCAAACAAACATTGACGAAGATACAATGCAGTCAAGTAGTGCGTGTGCGTAGTAGTACTCTTTCGTAATTTTTTTACAAAATAATGACGTCCAAGCCCCCACTCCAAAACTTTGATGCTCTTTATCTTTGTGATTTTTTGTTAAGTAATTTGATAAAGCGAAAAATATGTTACTAGTATGAATAGAATAAAAATATGTTTTTTTCGTATAATCTAACTGAAGGACTAAATAGAATCATAGTTTTTTTAGTGCAGCCAGTATACTGGCTTAAGTAGTGGAATTAAGTTCCTAAATAATGTATCATTTAAAAAAATTTCAAGTACTCTTGAGACAATATTATAATAATTTATTATCGTCAAATTTATGAAATAACGGAACTAGGAGTTCATTAGTGTTTTTTTTTAAGTTGTATTTAGAAATATTTCCGATTTTGTACCCATTTCACCCTTTTTCACGTATCATAATGTTCAATGAAGTAAAGTTGGTAACTTTCACTTTATGTCTACTCCATTCATGATTAATTGATGAAGGAAGACCTTGTTTGGCCAATGAAAACGGTGTGACCGGTAAACAGCGACTGGTCTGATGCAAGACGGAAGGGGACTATTGTGTCTGATTAGCAATATTCGTTTGTACGTGCAGTTAAGTAGAAGTTTGAGATCTTTGCATAAGTCTTTGGCTTCTTTAAAAAAAATCCATGTTGTTTATAGCATAGGATATACGAGATACGTCTTTCAATGACGACGAATACTGAGCATCTCCCTGACCTGAGGGTAAAGCATATATTTCGTATCGTCATTGCTACGTCAATGATCTGTAAACAATACAGACAATTGACGTAATGAATACCATACGAAACATAATATTCGTGCCTGACCTACTGAGCTAACGACCGTTTGTTTTTAAATTTGATCCAACTGTTCTCCAGGACCGGACTTCCAGCCAAAAATGCGCCTTAAAAGGAAGCCTCGTACCTAACCGAAAGAATATTCCAGGTAGGTAAGGCAAGACAAAACAGATCACGCTTTACAAGACCGAGGCTGGAGTATCACAGGGTTCAATGATGGGCCTTATTCTTTATAAAATATTAATTTCCTAAGAAATACAACCGAACTGGATATTGACTGATATTATTAGAAAAGAAAACAGTCAGCTCTAATGAGTCGTACCTTAACGTAAGGATCAGAGCGATTCCGCTTGGTGTCCACCGGCGCGAGGTCCCGGCAGCGCTTGACGCCGACCTCGAGCGCACCGAGCCGGTAGTTGTACAGCAACGAAAACTGCACCTCCCCGCGGACGGTGACGTTGCAGCGCGTGCCCTCGCCCGCCCCAGAGTACACTGATGCCATGGACTCGGAACGTGCCTGAAAAAAAAACAAGGAATAATCAAAATTCCCTTCTTCATTGGGTGGGTTTCAGTTGATTTTCTGAATCGAAACTCTCAGAGTGTTAACTACGAACATTCATGATTCGCAGTCAGAGAAGTCTCGATTTTATGAATAGGTACGAAACTGTAAATCAATTCCGAGGGTTAATTACGAATATTTGTGAATCTTATCTTCATCGAATCATTTAATTGTTCACCTAATAAGTAACAATGTCAAGATATCGACAAGAAATACTCATGCTTGACATGAGGACTGCTTTCTTCAACACCAACTAACGTTAGGACAATTAAAAGGGTACAAGTTACAGGATCTAGAACAGGAAGGAAATAAAAGACGCTCGATGACGAAACACATTACCTGACAGGTGCTCCTGATTGAAAAGTTTCAGGTTATTCATTAGGTTAACGGATACACATTATATGGTCCCACGATCGCGACTGAGCAGCGAGCTACGACGCCACTTTGTGCCTGTTTGCTTGCATTATCTGGTGACACCCAACACCAGCTTCATGCGCGTTTGTGTGCGAATCGTTGTTTTGAATACGCTCTCTAGTTCAGACTTGTTTAATTAGGCGTTTTATTGATATAATAAATAATCTAGCGTTATGTTGGTATATGTCTTGTATGAGTCATCCAAGACGGTTTCTTATGTTAACATTTGAGTAACGAGCTTTTATTTATATTTTAGACTAGCTGTGCCAGCGGTGACACCCGCGTTTATGGTTAATATTATAAAGACTATTTCCGTCATACATGATTTCTATGTAACTTTAACCATTAAGGCTGCACACGCGACAGAAGCTTAAAAAATGGAGTACCTTCTCCCGTTTGTCCAACATTTCCCTTCACTACTCTGCTCCTATTGATATATGTTTGTGAAATGAAAAAATTAAAACATGTATGCTGTTTTAAATATCATGTTTCTACTCGTTGTGTTTTTTTTAAACTTTTTTTTTATTTGTCATTTAAAGGAACCGTACATTTTGTCTTTTCTAGTGACTTACTAGTAGGAAATGATATAATAGATTTAATGATTACTGTATGTGCCTGTTTATGTTCCTATTGTAACAATACTTTTAAAAACAACATATTCATATTTGACTCAGCCTACCCCTTCGGGGGTTATAGGCGTATATGTATGTATATACATATTTTTTCAGGACCAATAGCCTGGCTGTCACCAGATATATATTATGTAGACAGATAGATAACCCTGCTAGGAAAATAGTATGAAGCTGGTTTAGATAGATATTAATAATATATCACCTAACCCAGCCCTTTGTCGCATGTTGGTCTGGAACTTAAAAAGAATGTGCCAACTGTGTTTCTTGCCTAGCATGTCGTAAAAGGCGACTAATGGTATATCGGGTTTTGGGTATGTGATTATGTAGGCGACAAGCTAGCCACTTGTCAATACTTTTTACAAAATTTTCCATCTAACCCAGCCAGTTTTATTTTTGTCTGAATGTGGTTGAAGGGGCCTGCTGCCCCTTTGATTCTTCCTACCCCTTCGGGGATTATGGGCGTGATGTTATGTTAATAATATATCACATGCCACAACATTTCGTTATGATACACTAATTGAGTTTTTTATCGTTTAACACTCAACATTGGTACATTACATACATATTTGTTCGTTTAAAATTCCATATAAATGTACGATTACGATAACAGAATTTTAATTACACAATTTAAAACACGTTAACAAAACGCAGGAAATGTATCGAGAAGCGGTTTTAATTTGTTATTACGTTTTAAACATTTTAATGATTACATAACACGGATCTATCAGCCTTAGATTGCCCTTTAGATCCTATAAAATCTTTGAATAAAGATCTTGATATCCTATTTATATACCATACTTAAAAACAATGAAAAAAAAACTAAAATCTGTGCCGAGCAATTATAAAAAAGTAAGCTACCAATCGCAATAGTATGTTACTAATATGAAATTAACATACTAATTAATGCGCTTTATTTGAAACTTTAATTGTAATTAACTAATTTTAATAAAGACCTTTATGTCCTTGTTCTACTGATAAAAGTTATGGTAGTCGTGGTACAATGTAAAACTCAAAGCGGAATACTTGTTGTCTAGATTTAAATAACGAATCCTAAATAACTGGTTATTTTTTAAATTATTCGTTACTATTTTATTAAAACGTTGTCAACACTGAGTAAGTAGGTAGGCAACATACAAGTTTTTATGATTAATTTAAAATACATTAGGATTAGGTGGATGTTCTACTTGACATGTGCCGTTTGCTTTTAGTATTTTATTAAACGTCATTCGACATAAATGATTTCCTAGTTCATATAGCTTTATCTATATATCTGAGAAGTGTTTATTTTTAGTGTGATAAAATATAATAACGAAACTAAGACGGTTAAAACTGTTTTTTGAACATCTTTACGTTTTCCTTTAATCATCATCATCTTCCTCTTCCTAGCGTTATGTCCCGTGCTTAGACGGGGTCCGCTTAGACCATGATCCAGGATTTAGCAAGTCTGGTAATTACATTGGAGCGACTGCCGATCTGACCTTCGTAACCCTAAGATAGGGGAACCAGACAATTTTTGGATCATGGTTACAAATCCAAAGTTGTTTGAATTTGCAGGTTTCATCACGATGTTTTCCTTCACCGTCGAGCTAGTGGTATAAATACGTACATAGATTTGAACAAGAATCCAGAGGTACGAGCCGGGGTTTGAACCCGCACTCCTCGATTAAGAAGCTCGTATCCATACCATTGAGCTACCACCGCTCTTTACGTTTTCCTTTAATCGAAAGATAAAAAATACCTACTTATATAAAATAAATGCTATACCTAAATGAAATAGTCAAAGTCAACAGAGACCGTGTTGCTAGAAAGATTAAACAAAGAGCTTTGGTTACATAAGCTTTGATTTGTTTAAATTTTGTTTAGAATTACACGCACTTTCACATCAGACTAAGCTTGCTTGCCCACTGTGCATTTATATTTTCATTTAAATTACTTTCACGTGCATAAATAACTATGCATCACAATCGCGGCAAATGGCCGTCTGTTTATTTGTACCACACGGCAAAACTAGTGTTGTACAGGCATGTGAAACGGGCCAGCCAACCGCATATGGCATTGAGTAATAACGTTTTATCGTATCAGCCCACACTGTCGCACTTATAAGGGATTAATATTATTACAACACTCACGAATAACAATGTCCGCTGCACTTTTGCGCTGTTGCATCAATCTTAGGCAATTAGTCAAAAAAAAACTAACTAACGAAAAATATTAACTTGAAGTCCAGATCTTAATACTTCTGGTCCACTTAATTCAATAAGTACGATAATAGATACAGCGACATCGTTTCCTGACAAGTAGGTATGTATAATATTAACGTTAATTGATTTAACATGTTATTCGTTCTATAAATGCGCAACTTATTTGAAAACAAACAACGGATCCCAAGCTAAGATATTTTCTACTATGATGTTCATCTTAATCTTTAAATCCAGTTTCAAAGTAGATTGATACCTACAATTTTATCCGAACATCCAACGCTCACCGCTATTTTAAGACAGTTAATAGACGAATTTAATGACAGTTCGTTAAAAACTCTTAAGATATTATAGCATACGAAGAAACACCTGATTAGAATTAATAAGTCCATTGGAAGTACATACTACGCACATTTAGATTTAAATTACTACAACCAGGCAAATGTTTTGCAAAACTCGCAGTTCGCAGACCATGTCGCAAGACGCAGTAACATAATACAATGGCCGACGACGGGGTCGGCGGAGACAATACTGTCGTACCTACCACCTGTAACGAAACCTGCATCCACACCACCCAGACCTTATTTCTACTAACAAAAGACGCACTATAGCATGGCAAGTCGTGCATTTAAATTTTAAGATCAGGTCGTTTCACTACAGTGATTACATTTTATGCGGTAATGTAAACTCAATATTCCTCCAATACAAGAATGAGTTACTTGGCTGTATAGCGGCAATGTAGAAACAGATATTTACTTTGATATACAGCGGTTAAGAATGTGCTAACACTTTGAAACATTGTATGAACATTTATTTTATGTTCTAATACTAAATATAGTAGGATTTTCTTGCAGCAACAAAATACAAAAGTTATTTTGTACTTTTGGCTAGCATAATATTTCGTCAAGATATTGTGGCAGAAAAATATGATTAGGTCAAAAGCTTACCTGAAGTCCACTTCTGTTGATCGGGAATCGGTCTCGGTCCAACATATCCCTCTCGTGAGGCAGCGGAGAGTTGGATCTCCTCGGTAGGGTAGCATGACCCGGCGATAGAGTTTCTGTTACGTATACTTCATCTGAAACAATTGAATAAGTATCATAAGTTAATGCAATATTCAATATTTTGTAACAAAGGAGATATCAGTTACAAAAGATATCCAAAACCAAAATTTTGCCAATGACGTGCAATCATCGGCAAAATGCATGTGCGATATTTTCGAATTGCGCAGTTCATGCGATTGTGGTAATTAGTAGATAGATTGCTCTAGAACGTGTTAATGTGTTGCGAGAGATCAGGTGTACTAGATCGAGGTAAACGGTGCCTATAACTTTCATTTGTAGGTACCACTATCGTTCCGTAATTCTATCCACTCATCGCGTTTTACTGGCCGACACTTTTTGCCTCTAGTGAGCGAGTTGTCGAACCATTCCAACGATTTTAAAAATGTGTCGCGACACTCCAGGATCTCGTGAATGAATGATACTTTCTCACCAGATTTGAGTGTGCTGCTTCGACTATTATTGGCTGAGTTCCTTGGCGAGGTCGAACGATCAATCGGACTGGGCGTTTGCCTAACGATTTTGTGTTTCGGTGTGCTTTGACTCAGCGCACTTGCAATTTTTTCATTAGACAACAAAAGTTTTGTTGTAGCCTTAGTGTGATCGCTATCTACAGCCTCCGTGATCGTCAGCTCAGGTATATGTGGCTTGTATTGCCCGGTAGTCGTAGCGAATGTATAATGTTGCTGAATTAATTGCGGTTCTCGTCTTTGTTCTACTGTACATATGGTATACTTCTTGTTGTTGATTGGACGCACTAATGACGATTGCAGATTATCAGTGGGCGCATCTGGTTCTTCTTTATTGATCGTTTTACAACAGCAAATACAACACAAGTATTGGAGAATCTTTTTTTTGTAACTACACTCAGAATTTTCGTTAGTACTGTAAACATTAACTGGATAATATCTCCCGGAAGAATGATTATCAGAGTGTCGTGAAGTATTTCCAAATGAGAGGTACCGTAAGTTGGAACTATGCGATTCTGACGATGCCATTTTTATATTTAAAACCACAAACACGACCTATCTCGACAAACAAAATCACCGTGTGTTAAAAATCCACTTTATCGTATCCTGCCAGTGCTGGGATTGTTTCCTGTTGTAATATAGATATTTATGCGATAATATTGTATATGTAGCACAATGTTAAGCGCACTGGCAATACTGATTGAACAAGGTCCTGCGGCAGATAGGACACAGAGAACAATGAATGTGTGCGTGAAACCAGCATAACAAAAAATACCATGGAAAGTATATTATAGAAACGGCAATTACATAAATATATGACAAATATTAGACATCATCACATACATTGATTTGATATTAAGATACTAACTAAAGTAAATAGCATAAGCACTTATAACAGAAATCAGAATTAATGGAGATACCACAAACACTCAGACCCGACACAAACAGAAAGCTGTTTTATCAGCAACAATTTTTCCCAATGCGGTGACCAAACAACGCGAATTTCCAAACGCGTCAGTCAAATATATCATACATTTAAAGGCTGATGTCACAGCCGATCATACAAAATATAATATTTACCATCGGATTGTGACAGGTCTCCCTGATCCGCACAAATTGTGCTCCAGCGAATCGTTTTCAATGGTTTTCTTGTAGACTCCGCATATAAAGATTTTGTAGATGTGGTAAGAGTGCTACTTTTAGTCAAATGCAAAGCTGGTAACGAGGATTTGAACTTACAAGGTAGATGTGGTTTATTTAGCTCCGTCGAACTTTTAGTTTTTAGTTCAACCCTTGGTGGACTAGGCGGGCTGATTTTACTAGTTTCAATCTCATTAAACTCCCTAACTGTAATTGAAGATCCCGCATACCCTGATTCAGAACCATTGGAACTAGAGTTGTCAACTGTAACTGTTTCTTTAAGTTGCGCTAGGTCGTGGATATTTTTCATTGCTACCGTTAAATTTGAATCTTCAGAGTCTTTGCATATTTCATCATCCAAAGCTGCAGACTGCAAAGGCAGATCTTTCTTGATTGTACGTTTTATTATCGGAGTTGAAGTTTCAATTTGAACTTTGTGGATAATCCTTTCCTCTTGTACTTCATTATTTTGCAACGAATGATATTCTGGAGTAGTAAATATATTTATCTTCTCTTCTAGACTCTTTGAATAATTTTCACTCACATTTTGTATCAAGGAAATGGATTTCGTCTTTGGGATATTCTTCTCTTGTATCTCGTTACTTTGTAAAGGTTTATATTCTGGAGTCGAATATTTATTTATTTTCTCTTCTAGTCTCTTACCAACAGTATAATTTTCCCTTACTTTCTGTTTCAAGGAAACGGCTTTCTTATCTGCGAACTTCTCCTCCTGTATCTCTGTATTTCGTAAGGATTGATATTCTGGAGTCGTACATTTATTTATTTTCTCTTCAAGACTCTTATCAAGAGTATAATTTTCACTCTCTTTCTGTTCCAAGGATTCGGCTTTTGGCTCTAGGATAGTCTTCTCTTCTTGTACCTCATTATTTTGTAAAGTTTGATATTCTGGAGTCGTACATTTATTTATTTTCTCCTCTAGTCTCTTACCAACGGAATAATTTTCACCTACTTTCTGTTTCAAGGAAACGGCTTTCGGCTTTGTCAATTCAGATGCTAGGAACGAATAAAGTTTTAATTTTTCTCTATGTTCTTTCCGTATTTTTGATAAAGGCACAGGATCATCATTACGATCAATATCTTCCACGGAGAAACAATTCCAACAGGACACTTCCGGATCACTTTTCTCGGCCTTCTTTTTTTTATCACTGACCATTTTAACTCAACACTTTGTATTACTTCTCTAATGAACAATCTCCAGTAGACTAAACATTTTTAAGAGTCGTCGAAACTTTATATAACATAATGAGTATATACATAACGTGTTTTAAACGACTTTAATATTCATGACCTTAAATTCGGCCAAAATTATTACGCAATGTATTATACAAAATCGTCTAGAAAGATTTTAGGTGTTTATTTATAAAACGGACGACCTTCGATTTTATCTGCGATTAAAGTTGTCCCATAAAGCTTTTAAAATTTTATATTTATGTTAATTTGAGTAAGTAAATGTATATGCATTACAGAATAGTTCAAAATTTATTATAACTATGACAGAGCCCGCTGAGTTGCGAATAGTTGATTAAGAACGTCTTAGTCCGTGCTAAGTATGTTTTATTGTTATGACACATTTGAAAGCTTCTCAACTAAATATTCTCAATCCAGAAAGCATCTCAGAAAGTTCGCATTAAATGTCGCCAGCAAAACGTACATCGAAAACAGTAGCCTAATCAAATTAATTCTCGCTCAGGTCAATGGTTCAGAGCAAATTCATTACCTACAGGGTTGCCACAAGTCCGCTTGAATAATTAACATTAAAGTGAACGTTCCAGTAGTTTCCATGAAATACACCTAATGTAGTAATAACATTGCATATGTGCCATGGGCTCGACAACTAAAAACGGTCGTGGACCACATTTTGTGAACTTGATACATCAATTGAATCCTTAATGAGCAAATAAATTATATAACCATCTTATAAGACCAGAAACAAAGATTGATTAAATATTGCAAACGACATTCTTGAATATTAAGTACAAACTCGCTTAAAAAAGAAGTATTCAGTGTTTTAATATGGAGATAAATACATTAACTATTTGACAAATGTACATATTTACTTTATTATAAATTTATGTTATATTCTGCGATATTACGATGGCCTTCTAAGCCCAGGTGTACAATAGGGATGTTTATAGACAAGTCCGTTGATATACTTTAAAACAACTGTTGAAACAAGTTTACTTTAAAGGTTTGATTAAGGAATGATGGCATGATTTTAAAATAATAACAAATAATAAAAGTACCTACTTAAACGTTCTAATTAATAAGTGTCGAAGAATGGTATTTTAGAAATCGACGTCTAATTCAGTATTAGCTTATCTACCTTACCTACGATTACGATTTTTAAATAATTATAATTGAACAGTAAGCCTCATAATTGCCAGATTTCACACATGCGCACCAAAGCAAGAAGGCTTTATACAATTAGATGCAGTCTCTCGTAATATCAATTTGTAAATATATTCTGTCCGCTAGAGTTGATTTTGGGCTTTATGTGATGTATTTTAGGTTGATATTGGGTTGGTGTAGGTGTTTCTTGGAACAATGTCCATGACCGCCAGTCGCGTGTAGCAGCGACGCGTCCGTGACGTTCCGAGCAGCGCGCGCGCATCCGTATGCGCCTGCGCATACACAGGGTTAAAGACTTTTCACCCCATCACGATAGACGCGAACTAGGTCTTTTTAGAGCCACGGTTATCGATAAAAAGAGCTTCATATTATATGAATACCGCTCGGGAAAGAAAATAATCAAAAAATATAATTCATTTTTATCCGACTTCTTATCATCACACATAATGCCATATTTATTTGAACGTCGTTGTAAACAACTCTTTTATTATGCAAATTATATGCGGTATATGCAATCAATATAATTAATTGTCGGTGTTTGTGCATGCAAAGTAGACACAGAGCTGTTGTCTAAAAATATTCTGAAAAATAACCTAACATATACGATCCAGATTTTGATTTTGATTAGGTGGATAGTTATTTATTTGTCCAGTCTTAATTCGGTTGAAACTAGTTTGTGAGAAAGACAACTGGACAAAGAACACGGGCAACGAATGTCATGGAGAAAAATACGATTCAAACTTTTTATGACTTCTAATGTCAAGTCAACAAAGGAATTTCGTTTCTCATATCATATAATAAATGAAATATTATTTATTAGATACATCAATATCTATTATAGCATTCGCATTGCAAGTAAAACTTTATAACAACAATATGTATTTACTTAAAATCGGGATGACATTGAATAATAAAACTTAAGTACCTATCAATACTGTCAATGTTAGGTCACGAAGATGTTTAGAGGAGTTTTGAATGACTTTGACATTTAAGAACATTAAAAGTTGTTTTTTTTTTTCGATGAATATTATTTCAACTGATGAGATACTTAAGTAATTGAATTAAGTATTATATTTTTCACAATTAATTATTATTATTATTTTATTACTAATGAATATAAATGTTGCCATCATACATTCTATGTTTGTACTTCTAAAACCCTTTTTTTTATAAAAACACCTTGTTTAGGCATTAATTAATAAGTATAAAGCTTTTAAAAATTTTGTTTTAAAATTTAGGACCTTCTTTGAAATAATTAGTTATTAACCAAGGTAGATACTTTGACTGTTGAAAAATTCGCTATCTATGCGTATAGAAAAGCATCTTATAACAAGCTCATAAAAGTTTGTTAAACTGTTTGTTCTTGCCAAGTACATACTTATTACATTAACACATAAAATCTGACCATAGACCATAGAACCGGCAAGGGCGGGGCAGAAGCGGAAAGGATGTCATTGTCACTCTCTCTGCTCACCTCACAAAACTATTACCTTTCTAATTGCAGTAAGTAAAGCATAAGACACGACACGGAACAAAAAAGCCTAATACATACTCAAATAGGCGCTTATGTCAGAGAAAGTACGCTCTTTATTATTCTTGGTAAGTACAAATTTTAAGGCTCTGTACACATACGTGTTACAGACATCGAGATATAAGTACTACGTAGTACATACCTATATCCCGATGGTTACAGACATGCAATTAAATCAGAAAGGAGTATAGAACGCATTAACCTAATCATTAATGAGTTATTGTTAAAATATAGCAGATATCTATATATATATATATATATATATAAGATATCTAAATAGGTATAGTGTATAGGGAATTTACATCCGAAGCGTATTGGTTCAATATATTAAAATAATTTACTATCTCTAAGCTCAGCGGTGAGAGCGAAAACCTTTTAAAACTATTAAACGAGAACCAAGCTTCTGCATTTTACTATGCACATTACTTCACAAATTTAATGGGCTCAAAGTATTTAATAGTAGAAAAAGAAGTAAATAGGCATGTAATTAAGTCGAGCCGAAAGGCTTATTTCACTTTCCATCGCATTACGCCACCGCCGTAATAACCGCGCGATTGTGGCCGATATGCAAACTCGCTAGTTTATGCAACCGCAGGTGGAAGAACAGCTGGTCCCGTTTGGATGGGATATGATACTTCCCGCGTCATATCCAGAGCGGACATTTTATATTGACTTTCGGGGCTACAGTCCAGGGCCCCGTGGATAAAAAGACCCCTGTCGATACGTGCCTAACGAATCGAATGAGGGAAATGCTAGTGTCAACTATTTAATCGAAACTCTTGAACATGGAAACCAGACGGATTGGGTGATGGTCATACATGAGCGTTATGTAAATGCGGGTTTCCCTCACCGAGGTATGTGTGGTGCCTTCGTTGGATACTTGGGGTTAGGGTACTTTGCCATTTGGCCGTGGATGAAACATAACATAAATTGATTGTTGGGTAGTTTCTATGAAACATGCCAGATTTACAATTTAGGTCAGAATACTAGATCTGGGACGATACCTCACACGCTTTTTACCGCAGGAACACGTTCTTAATACATACAGATAATAAAAAGGTACGTCTCTCGAAAGTAGGACACCAATTGAATTTGAACTTGCAAGGACAACTCGCTAATTTGTTTCAGAAAGAGTCAATTTTGCATTCGGAATTGAGGAACACTTAAGAATATAGACTCGTAATAACTACAGTAAAAATAGAGTGCTCGAGGCTGTGAATTCATATTTTACTGTGTTACAAGAACGCAATGCCGAGGGAAAAGGGCAACAAATAAAGATCACCGGCGAGTACTCGTTCAATTATGAGTGGTTTAAATGTCAGTAGTTGTGTGTGCCCACTTATATAATATTACGGTGAATATTTTCACTTCTTTAGCCACGACGCATATAATCTGTAGTATATCGTAATACTCATAATATCCCCTTAATAGATTTAGGTCAATCCCAAAAAGTATTAGCCAACAGGAGGTATAGTGTCTGCACAAAAACATTGCCTTTACTTATACTCCGGTGAGACGGCAATCCGACATGACTAAGATAGTATAATATGGGTATCTAGATATACTAATTACTAGTTATAGGTTAAATAACACAGGCAGGTAAAAAATCATTGTTCATTGCTAAGTGTGTGTAATATTTCCATAGCCTAGTTACAATTACACAACAGTTCAATACCTATGCTAATGAATATTTCATTAATATTTATATTCGATACAGTGGACCACTTTTGTGCATTTTGTCATGTTTGCTAACAAACCATGTTATGATTAAATCAAGTCGGAGAAAATGTTTAAATTACTAAAATAAATACAATATTTTTAATAAATGCCGCTGTCAGTTTATAGGTAAGTATTATAACGTATGCCTTTCATCAATTCCTGAGCCTATTTTTTTATGTAACAAGACTTTTTGGATGATATTACGTTAAACCTAGCCATAAAAGTAAATTGATAACATTTGCAGATCTTATGTATGTAAAAGTAATATTTTTACTTGCCACGTATCTGCTATATTCCGGTTTAGACAGAGTTACCCAGTTTATGTTAACTCAATGTATTAGCACTCGACTGCGGAAATATGATTTTGTATCATATATTACATATGCGATTCTACGTAGGCAAATGCTGTGTTTTCAATTACCTTACTCTATGCAGTACTTTAAATCAAGCCATTGTTTGTGACTATTTCCGTAAACCTCTTGGGTACCTATACGCGCTACAAGTGAATGCATTTTAGCCACAGAGGAAAATATAATACTTAACAGAAAATACTGCACCGTACAACTTGTTTGTACACAAAAACTGGTTTCATTAGTAATTACCATTTTATGACATCTTCCTCTAAACATTTATAAACGGTTGATTAATTACGCTATTAGCATAGGAAAAGTTATAATAACATTATCTTATTTATCAAATGTAATTCACATACTCTTGATGTACGTAGGCACATCACAAAAACTACCGACTACCTAAACAACATACCTAATAAATACCAAAGCTACAGCTTTGTTTGTGTTCATATTAAAATTGGAAGTGTTGCTTTAAGGCTCCCTTTTGTAAATTGTACAAAATTCATGTCTTGTTTACAGATACACAACTATTATTCTGAAGATCTACATACATGACCGTACGAGGTTAAAAGATCGGAATTCGTGGCTGTTATGGAAAAAAATGTGTATTGAAACATTACGAAAACAAAAATGCAAATTCAAAGATAACAGAGGCATAGTAACCGCGGCCGTGGCCTCAAATCGAAAGCGCCTATGAAAAGCGAACAGCCAATATTGTTGCTTCAACATGTTAATTAGTTTTAAACATGGAAGATAATATTTCCAAACTTTTCGAAACGTGCAATAGCGTTCTGCTTTTCTATTCGAAAATCGAACTGTATTCACGATTGAATTAATTTGTTACAACAAAAATATCGTTACATTTAAAACTTTTTAAATAAATATTTAAATAAAATTTGTGTTGCTATTAAATTTTACAAAGCAGTGAAATATTAATAAATGTTAATTTTTTTAAGTAAAACGTAAATGCGTACCATAGTTTCATGTTTCGAGTAGTATTTGTATGATTTTACCTCAGATTTTACATAGAGTATTCTTTAGTTTGACGTTTTGAGTTTTATAACCCCGAATTTATATTTTAACAAGATTGTGACGTCTGAGACAACAAACCGTTAGAGCAATCTAGTTTGACAGCTGCAAGAGATAAACATATGCATTCGTGCTGATATTGAACAAACAGTAAAACCAGTTACTGATTGTTGCTAACACTTAGTTATCAATTAATTATGAAACAATGACGACAGGCCATCAGGGCCGAAACTGCTGTCAACACGGCAGCGGTTACTTAATGCCATTCATTGTTAGATACATCGCAATCGATGCAATCAAAACATGCATTTTTTCTCACGTCATTGTTAAATTTGTAAGGTTATGACTATGTTTATACGAGTACTCAATAATGCACACTTGTTTTATTATATTGACGAAAATGAAAATGTGATTTTTGACTTCGAATAAGGCAGCTATCGAATCACGATGTATTAACCAAGAGACGTGTATCCTAATTAAAATTTATATCTATACTAATATTATAAAGACGAAAGATTTGATTGTTTATTTGTTTGCATCGAATAGGCTCCGAAACTACTGGGTCTTTGAATAATTCTTTCACCATTGGAAAGCTACTTTATCAGCGAGTAACATAGGCTATATTTAATTTCCGTATTTCCACGGGAACCGGAACTACGCGGGTGAAACCGCGGGGCGCCGCTATCATTAAACATAAATGTACGCACATGCTGATATTTCTTTTGTTTACAATACATTTTTAAGTCTTGACCAATATTTTTTGTTGCAATGAGTATGTCTTAATCTTTTTTTCAGCTATCTCTCTAGTTTCACCACTTTTATACTTAGGATGTTCCGTTCTAAAAGGCAATCTAACCATGGTATTGATATGAAACTAAAAATAATTAAAATAAAACAATAACTACTATTAATATACTAGAGAAACATTAAACATTATTGCAGCAATATGTATTGTTAGTCTAGTTGTTTATATATTATACAATGTAGATAAAAACCTGTTCATAAAATTTAATAATCTGTACGATATTTATATGATAATGTATTAAGTGGTAGGGATTACCCGTATGTTGGAATGCAAACTGCACCGCTATTGAAAATTCGTATAATGACCTCTGCTGGTCATTCGTGCAGTATAATAACGTCAGCTAGTTCGGCTACCCTTCACCTTTTAGTGAACAAATCTGAGTATTACATTATATGCGTTATTAGTTCGGATAAATAGTACATTCCGTGATGTTGCAACTATTACACGATGATAACGGAGATGAAATGGCTGATCGTATCGTATTGAAATTCGATAAAATGTAAAATATCAAGAATTGTCCGAGTACTCTCAAGTATACATGTAAGCAGTCAAAGCATCTACAAGTAAGTATACAACGTTGTTATACTCTACGTAAACAGTTCTGACATCTTATCAACATAGCATTAATTATACAGGTTCCTAGTCCTGCTGCACTGCTGAAGGTAATCAACATTTTTATCCATATAAAGGTGTATAATGTAACCTTTATTTACCAGGAAATAAAGTTTCATAATAGACAATTTAAATACATGTGATCTGCTAAAGATCGTAAAACTATAAGAAGATCCAATAATTCGATATATGGGTATAGCGAGTTGATAAATTTAATAATAGAATGTGAATTTTGTGTAAGAAACTATTGTTTTAAAAAATAGTTTTGTTTTGGTGTCAGACGCTAACCTTTGAAACAAGGCAACTACAATAAGTTAGGTACTACTATTTTATATTGTAGCTTTATTTTTGTAAGTGGCCTGAAATGATACTAATATATATTTTACTTACTGCCAACAGTCGTTGATTTGTCTTTCCTGTTGAATTTCTATATTATTGATCTATATTATAATAAATATTTTATATCTTAATATGTATTATAATACTAATAATAATATAGAGATTATTTCATATAAATATCAATATTATCCCAATTTTTAAGCCTTTACGCGAACTTTTAAATGCTATAAATAGACCAAATTAACAGTTTACTGCACAATTACGATTTGTAAAGAACGGTACTTTTGCTAAAACTTTACACGCTGTTAAGTTACAAAGTACAGTTTGAGAATCGCGCACCGTGGCGGAGCAAGAGCAGATAAAGTGATTTGGCAAATGAAAATCACTAATGGCTTTATAACAATATGGAGTACACCGAACTTATCAAATAACATAAAAGATGCACGCTGATTGCCAAAAATTAAGTATTTCTAAGTAAAAGTTGAAAGCAGAATGTCATTGTTAAGAACGAATAAGAGTTTAATAGTTAAGGTAGAACCAGGCGTATATTTGTGTTATTATACTAAGTATCTATGTATGATGTACCAATAATACATCTATAACGCAATTTTAAGCAATTTTATGTAAATAAATACTTATTTACATACTCGTTTATTGACATACTTTCCATTATAAATGCATTCAAATAAAATGATTACACCTCATCTTTCCATCAATGCAACTTTTCCAAGTTTCATTTGAATGGGACATAGATGGTGTTTTTTTGCGTAACTTGTCAATTGAAGTGTCAACCACAACACCTCTGTGATTTTTATACGAGCGTACATGTGTGCATCGACATGTCGCCGTAGAAAGTAACATAGGCGTAAACATGGCTGAATGCGGTTTTCCCATGGCTATAGAAAGTGGCCGGGCGGCTAGCCTTTCTGCCATCTTTTCTTTCTATGGTTTACCGCGTTGCATCAGTGCCGTGACGTGATTATTAGCGTTTCTGCAACAATGGACGTCATTAACTTCTTAAATAACAACGCTGAGTGACGTTGATGTCATTAATTTCCCTTTCACGGAGTCGAACTTAATTGTCATTCGTTAATTTGCGTTCGGAAGAAGGAAGACAATTTGGGAAATTAATGGTCGTGAGAAATCTCGCGCGCCATGATCAAAAGTTACAAATGATGGTCCATCTATCGAAAAGTCTGACAAACGTGTCAACAATATAATTTATAAACGTCACGTTTTTTTCTCAAAGGGGTAGTCAGAGAACACAGTCATAATTTCGTTTGCCTCATTCTTTATCATAATAAAATCCAAATATTAGCAATGCGAGAGTCTCCATCACACACCCTGTTAAGTTTTATCACCTAAAAAAAAAATACTTGACCATAGGACATAAGGTTAGGTACCTTTCAGAGAATAATGGTATATCCCGCTGGTCGGTTTAAAACGTGTCAAAATAACAACTAATGGAGCCGCGGGCCATGCGGGCCCGCTAGTTTCTTATAAGCAACATGACCAAGTAATAATCCAAAAGGTGAACGTGATTACCTAAAATGGTATAATGAACTTAGTATTGCAACACATAGGCTTGATAAACTGATAAGTCGAGATAAAACGGCGTGGTGCATAATGTAAACAGAAGTTACTCAAGCCCGTTTCAAGGAAAACTAAGTTAGAGGACTTTATAACAATGACCACTTTAATGGCAGTACTAAGGCACGACAGTCCAAGTTTAGAATCAAATTAAAATTCCAACTTGATCATTCGTCCCATGTTAACATTTATTTTATAAAAACAGCGTGGGATACTGTCTGTGCCTTTACGACTACTAATTGGTTACCACGATGACTTTTTGTTTAAAGTAAGTAATTATCGGAAGACGCAATAGTTAAGTTAAATAGACCTTGTAGTGTAGGTATTCCCAAAGTTATGTATACTATGACATTGCACATTACTGACTTACGAGTCACTATGGAGTAAGACAGGAAGATTATTTTGAAAGTCTTAATGAAAAGCTACGACAAAATATGGACAGAGTTTATATTGGGATAATATTTATAAGGCTTATGCCAATACGTTGTTATGCGAATGTATTATGTTTTAGCATAAAATAAGGGCGTTTATGTTCTTTTGTTGTAATGGAATCCGAGGGCCCAAAATGACTTCGGGTCCAAATAGTCCACTCGACATGTCGATATTCGATGCACATTTGCAACGTGAATATTTTAAATTAATTCACAACATGTCCGAATTGAAGACGGATATGTACACCCAAGACTGTGAACATAATAGGTGTGAAAATATACCAACCGTGTGTTTTCTTAACTACCCTCCGAATCCGTGGAAAGTTTTAAAACAACGTACATAAGGTACGACTTAGTACATTAACATTGTGTAAGAGGGCGTTTACTAACAAGTTTTAACAATTAGCGTCGCAGGGATTGTAACCGCAGACCCAGAAGCAAATTAAAGGAATTGTAAGGCACAAATCGTGGATGCGGACCGTAACAGCGAAGGTAACTTCATTGTCTAACGTAAGAATGAACTCATCCGGCTGGCTTGCGTCACTGAGGCTGTGGCTGGCCTCGGTCTCATCTATACTTAGATCTCTGGTTGGGAACTTAAACAAACCATAAACAAACCTCGAACCTGTTTCGTACACTACATTTTGGTCGCGATTTATTTTATAAGCCTAGATCGTGTACAATGCTATATGTAATATCAGGCCTATATGTTGGTAGATGTTTGTACTACTCAGTCGAAAGAGTAATTGAATTTGACACAACGTATTTGACTGAAGACTAGGATAATGAATTAATTTTATTTATTTCAAAATTTTTGTTTAGTTGTTAACATGACGCCACTTTATCGTTTTTTTTTTTAGATTATTAAAACCATATATGTATCACGTATACAGCTATAAATAATACGCTACTTACTTAAATGTCCTTGTTAGTTGATAACACAGTTGCTTAAGATGTATGTTTTGGGAGGATGACCTTCGTATGATGTATTGATTTGCATAATGTATAAAAATTCTACTTAACCGTTTTAAAAAACATTTTTTGAAAGCCTGACTTACGTCTAAATAATATCAAAAATGCAAGTTATAAGAGCACCTATATATCAGAGTTTTCTTATGGTTTTCCGTAAACACATGACAGACATTGCATGACATGACATGTGCAAACAATTAATTTCATTGCGCGAGATGTCAAGACACTTCTTCAAATAATTTAGCGCCCATCCCACGGCGGAGGACCGGGAGAAATCGAAAAATGTCCTGTATAAAACTGCTGTGATAGCTTATAAAATGATGCTGCGCCAGGGTTTTTTTTTGAGATAACGCAACTTATAATTACTTTTATTGTGGAAATGATTAACGTCATATTGGCATTCATTCGCCGCGTGTCAGCATGACGCGCGATATCTGATTACAGAAAACCATACGTTTGAAACATAATCTATTCCGATTTAACGGTTTTGGAAAACCAACATTAACAACGTATGTATTCTAAATAGAACAATGCCATGGAGAAGATTTTGACCTCAAGATGTTTCCTCGATAAAAAAGGCGTCATACAAGTTCGTCAAACAACTTCATGTTAGCTATAAAAACATATTGCCGTGAAAAATTTATTTACTGCCTATAGCTATGGGTTAAAGTGACTAAAAAAGTATAAGGAAAGAAAGATTCCTATAATACTAAACTAGTGCCCTATTTGAAATATTTATCTTGTGCCAGCTACTATGTAGTATAATATTTTATATATATTTAACGGTACCCACTAAAAGCTAGTAAACGCGGGCAAAGTGAAATGAGAACGAATAGAAATCTATAGAAAGTTTTCTCCGAGCCCTATGGAAATCGTTTATTTTTAATGTCATTAATTACTTACCGGTACATTTAGGGCTGATTTTTGCAACAGCCAGATAAAAGATAACAATCGAATAAATCACAATCCGGATGATTGTAAAATGTCATTGCCTGTTTCCTATGTAAAATACCGTGTGACATCCGCAAATTGGTGACTTTATACTTTATCAGTCAGGTAATTCTTAACTGGCTATTAAAAAATCGACCCTAAATCAAAAGCCACCAAACACCACATAGTTTTCTTCACACATTTTAAATAAAGTAGGATAGGAGGACATTGAAGTATGTCCATAATAAGGTACTTATTCCGTTTAAAATCAAATCATACTGCAACAAACACATCAGGGGCACAAGTGACAACATGCCATCTGGAAAAGTTGTCGTCAAGACTGGTCCAGTCATCATTACAGTGAGTTACAACAAGTAGCATTAAATAAAATGACGCCTCGTACTGCTGACGACGGTAAATCATTTAACAATCGTTTCTCAAGTCGAATAACAATTTATAAGGTTTTATATAATATTATTTTTGGAATAAGCCACGTTTATAAACATTTCCAGCAAGCTATTACTTAGCTTTTGTTATTTACCTTATGAGAATCAGGTTGAAAATTGATTGGTGAAACCACGTGGATCGCCAAAAATAACATAAACATTAACGTCAATCTTACGAATCACAAGACAAATAATACTGCACAGTCGCAGGTAAAATATGCTCACTATTTTAACAACAGCACTGGTTTAATCTTAAAGCAATATTTCATCTCCTCGCTCAATACGCTGCTTTAAACTTGTAATCATTGGCAATAAACAAATGAACATATGCTGTCTTATTACCAAGGAAGTTGATACTTACTCGGCCAGTTGTACTTAGCGGGGTAAAAGCATTGTGATATAACCACACATTTGCGGTGTATTCTTTATCGTCTAACTGTGATAAACACAATGTACCTGTCTTACACGCTATACGCTCACTCCTGTGTAATTTAGAGAAAAAAAAGACCCAAGACACACTCTGTTAACGTAGGCGAGTGAAGGGAGATAAGGTAGCCCCATGCTCTTAAGTATAGCGAGACTGGGAATAAACTAAACTTAACATTCATTGCATTAGCCGTGACTTGTACTTACATAAGACTAAATTAGATTAACGCAACTTGGACCTTGTTTCTGAAGGACGTTTCTTGTCAGTACTAAAACAAATTTTAGTCCAATCTCTATATTCCCGATTCCGAGTTAATATCTACGCTTTCTAGGATATTTATATACATATTTAGCTTTATATATAATAGATTCTATACATCATCCGTGATTAAAGTGATTTATGCGAGTGAAATCAACTATCGTAAATTAATCGTATCAATAAGTTGATTAGAATTTACACGCAGTGGACTAGTTAAGAGTTTTAAAGAAAATTGATTTACATTGGCAGTGGAACGAACGCTTCCACGTAACATTAACGTAATAAAGTACATATTTGAAGTCATAATATGTGCATGCAAGTACATATATGTCACGTGCACACGTAATAGTACCAATAGTTCTAGGACAAGTTTGGCTGTGATAGTTCGTGTGTAACTTGTTCTGACCTAGTGGCGCATACGCAAGTCACCTTAGTACTCCACCGATCGCAATTCAACGCAGGCGTCGCAGTCACGACAGATTTGTGGAATGCTGACAATGTAACATTATACCCGACCTTTTGTTGGCTGCATGGCTATTGACATTTCGCTGGTTTTGAAAGAAGTGTGACAAATCATGACTTGATTGATCAATCGTCCGCTAGTGAGATGACGTGCTTCCGATGCTTATTGTAATTTCGTCATCTCAATTACAATTCGACACGGATGTTTGTTGTAAAATATTAATTTGGTAATTGATTATGTATTTAAGTTGTGTACCACAAAACGTTCCTTTTGGTGTATCACATGTACACGAATGAGCATACATTTATGTATTGCGTAGGTACCTAATATTTTTTAGGTTTAATTACGAAATATTTGCAGTGACTATAATAGGAATTTAATTACAATACGTAACTAAAATTACATTACATACACAAGAAAAAATTAGACACCACTTTTAAATAAAAGTATAAAATGTAATGCAAGATTCAATGTAGTATAGTGGTAGAATTTTTTTTTTGTTTTTGTATATTGACCATTTATAAGTGCTTTCTTGAAGCCTATATAAATAAAGATATTTTGGATTTGAATTTGAATGCAAACATGTACCTACACTTTTGAACGTAAAATGTTACGTTTAAAATCTAATCTTCACGTAATAATATTTATTTGCTCCCATCTATGTCATATTCTTCACTTGCGTTAAAATTGGTGTCGATACGTTTCAATGGCCGCCATTTTCCATTTACTATCATCAACTAATATAAAACAAATCAACATATCCTAATAAATATACAATTAAAACACTAATTACAGTGGCAACTTTCCAAACGAAGCATGTGCAATACCGATGGCTCGCACATAAGCCGGTGCAAGATGAAGTGAAAGCAATAACACTGGCGATAAAGCAATCGACTCCGCACAATTGGTCGCATGGACTGGAAAGAAACATGGCGGCCGTGAACAATAACTTCCGAGTTTAATCTCCCGCACTCATGAACGAGAAACAGCGAGTTTTCCCTAAGAACGTACTGCACATTCCCAATCGTCGAACATACGTGAAAGTGATGTATCTCATTTACGCGATTGTTAATGAATTACGAAAAAATAAGGGCCCATTAGAATTGCTGATGCTCGTAAGTATCCCGACGACGAAACATAAGAAGAAGTAAGGCTTCTGGAGGTCTAATGTATTTTATATCCGTGCTTCTGTTGTCACAGAGCTTTAAAGTTAAGATTGATGTAAATAACTGACCCACCTTTTCGTTGTAGCCTAGTAACTAAGCAAATACGTACAATAAGTTTAGTCTGTTTTAATCTTCTTAATTTTTGTAATGTACGAATTCATTGGTATGCAAGAATATAAGTAATGAAACGAACGAAAAGAAATTATGTCCTCTTTTGCAATAAACGGTCTGTTAATTGTTCTATAAAAATACACAAATAATCACGTCTGTAGTGATAAAGCACGTTCTACTACTACATACATGTCTATGTCTACTCCAATCTACAGAACATCTGTGCAAACAGGCAGACACAAATTGCTGCGCAAAACATTGGCACATATTTATTTAAAATGTATTAGGCAATGTAGATATGTACATATCTGTTTACCTAAAGGCACACAAATCAAGCTAGAGCTGTGGGTTGGTACAAGTCTAGCAAAGCGTCAATATGTTTTCAAATGCTTACCTACATACCACCAATTTTCATAAAACGGTTCGAGTTCCATCACTAGAAAAGAGATAACGAATAATCAATTACATACTTTTTCTTCTCTTTATGTATGTACAGAGCATTGTGTTTACCTATTTGTCTATCACAGGCCATACATGGATCATTTATTGAGCGGAACCACGTCGAATTTCAACCTGACTGGAATATTAATATCGTCAGTAACAGATCTGACCTTGAGAGTTCAGATTTAAATGGCAACCAGAATTATCATACAAAACAATTACGTAAGAAAAACATATTGATAGATGTATAGTAAAGTTATCAATGTAAATGGCTTTAGTCCCTGTCTTAGGAGAACGTGGAAGTTAACATTTCTACGACAATAGCAGGTTCATTAAATTGACAAAGAATTAACACGCAATATTACTGACGGCCGATTAAAAACTGCAAATAAACTATCCAAAAAGACCTTGGAAATACTTCAAATAATGGGTGTGAGAAAATAATAGTGAGATACCAGTAATAAACTCAAAAGCCGTAATGGAGATTCTTGGCTATTGAATGACACAGCAACTCAGTATTTTACAACAGAGTTTTTTAACAGAAATCGATTCGAAGTCCAAGCTATTATTAGTACGCATGACGTATCTTGACCACTGTTTCCCAATGGTGGTTTCACGCTCAATGACCACCATTCAGCATTATCCAGTTACAAAGGCCGAGTGGCTTTGTCGCCATTGTTTTCTTAGCTAGGGTGTCTATATTCTGTTGAATCGGGTAATATTAAAAGAATCCTCAGAGGATCAGGGAACGTTGCGTCAAGGGTGTCATTTGGAAAGTTAAACAAAGTCTGCGTTTGAGAAAATAAGTTAATCAATAATAACACATTTTGGTCGAGCATTTTGTTTTATATATATTTATTTTGTTTTATATATAATTGTATATAAACCATGATCCAAAAATTGTCTGGTTCCCCTATCTTAGGGTTACGAAGGTCAGATCGGCAGTCGCTTCAGTGTAATTACCAGACTCGCTAAATCCTGGATCATGGTCTAAGCGGACCCCATCTAAACACGGGACATAACGCTAGGAAGAAGAAAAATTGTATATAATTATTTAGATAATTTTGACTACCTTTCAATTACCTATTATTGAGATTTTACATTGTGTCATACTGCTGTGTTTATAATTTTGATGTTATTTAATCGAATTTGTTTTCATAAACATAACCGACTACTACACATTATCTTAAAATAAGTAGTCATATCGTGGTAATCATCTACAAAGTCCTAATTGTTTTCTTTTTAAGCTTTCTCTTAAAATTAAGATTCGGCATAGAATTTTCGCCAAATATTTGTCCATTCTTGGTCAACTTTTCGCAGCGGAAACCATGTTTTAAAAGTTTTCTTTGTAAAATATTATTCGTAAGCCGGTTGTTTCCACGATGATTGTGATAAATTTATAAATATCACCGTCGCTTGTTTTGAAAGGTGCTAAAGGCCTCGTTACCCTTTCAAAACAGGTCGCTTATTACACGCATATATACAAAGCTAGCGATATTATAATAGTTATTTATAATTTGGTTCCCATATTTGAACAAGATTACTAAAGTTTTTTTAAAAGGTTGGTATGGAATATTAAAAATCTATAGAAGACTATAAAAAATATTAATGTCCACGAATGAAACACAAGGTTGAAATTATATTAGATTATCTTTTTGACTTAAATTGATAAAGAGTTGTGTATAGTTTAAAATTTAAAAAATAAATAGTGTTCATGGTAACGACATTAGACTTAGATCCGTTAGTCGCAAATCCGGTTTTAAATCCTGTTTTAATTTTACTAATTAGGTAAATTTCCACAAAATTTTATGTATAAGGATGACGATATCGCATCATTATTTGATAATTTTGTTTACAATATTAATTTGATATGGTTCGTCACCTGCAAGTTAGTTTAACAAAAACCTTAGATACTACTTCTGAAATGGATAACCTATTTTATAAGCGAATATGTTTTAATCTGATAAGGGCATTTATATCTGATTAGGTATAGGATATAATAACAATATTTACTTGCATAATATTAAGAAAGTCATGGGATACAATATTTTTAAGCGTGTGCTGTGCGTGTGAATATCAATTAGTCAGACTTTTTAATTCGGTACATGACTTCGTCATTAGGTCGTGAAACGTTTGTGATAAAAGTGTACTAGTTACACTTATATCACAAACATGTTTCAAGTCTGCCCTATCTTAGATACAATGTTGATTTGTGCCTGCGATTCTACCCACTAATTACGGTTGATAACCCGTAATGTTATCTCAGAACTGGTTTCAGAGGTTTAAGAAAGGAAAGGTGTTACTTTGTTACGGCGTAGAATCGAACAGGTTGTACCAATATTTGGCGACAACCCACCAGCTATTCATGTTACGAAATTGTTAGACAAGTGTCCGAATCTATGAAGAGAGTGTTTAGATTGTTACGTAACGCAATAATCGTAAGATTGAATTGGGGCTTTTAACTTTCGGTTGAGTTTGTAATTAACAAATGCGGTACACCATAGTTGTTGAAGGTGAGAGTGCTGTAAAAAATACAATTGTATTTTGTGTCAGCCAAGAGGCCCGCGAGAGATTAAGGTCGCTTTGTTTACTGTGGAACACGGCATAGTCACGAGTAGACATAATTCTGCAGCACAGTTAGGTCTACTTTGAAGCTGGCCAGGTTGCTTCAGATGGCGTGACGCCTTACAACAGATGGGCTATTGATTGATTTAATGATGCGTGCTATTGGAGGAGTTAACAAATAGCATCAAATGTAACGCATTAATTAGATGTAAGACTAAAACGGAGCGCTTATCTAATCATGTTTGTCTATTAATCAGCCCATTCGTTCGAATTAAATACGATGTGACATAGAATGGATTTTTTTAAATGTGAATAAGTTGGCTGTGCCATTGTCAAGACGTTTTTCTTTAGTTTTACTTATAGTTAACAATGTGATCAAAAGCTACTCAATTACCTATTGCCTACTTCAAATAAAATCTTTTCAAACTTAAAAAAAATGCGAAATTTTACCGTTAATACAATTACTTGATTTGTTAATATAACGGTTAAGCACAAAAGCTTCGAGCTTTTGCTTATTTAATTCGTATGCAGTCCAACACGTTCTAACTTACATTAATATTTAATTATGAATGCTGAAATGAATTTGAACGTTACCTTTTCATGTGTTAAGTACTCAACCGTTTATTATGTATGTACCTAGATACACCTTTCAATGGAACAGAAAGTGCTGTTGAATAACTATGTAGGTGATATGGTATAAAAAGTATATTTTGAGATATTATAATTGAGATTGCTTAATTTAAGCCTGTAAACGAATATGATAAAAGGCGGTTGAAAAATTAAAACAATTTACTTAAATAGAGAAAAATCAAGTAAGGTTTGTGGTCCGTGACTGGTAAGTGGCGCATGGAGGATACTCCGTCGTGCCAGAACAGTTTATTGACCTCGGCCGTTTTTGAAACCTTACCGATTTGATCTTGGAACAAAGTTTGTTATTCGTCAAGTGTTTTAAGACTTGTAGGTATACTATGACCAACGTCTACGTTTCACGTAATACGTAGGTACAACATATAACCTTTTCTCTCGTGTGCTAACACAAAAAATTAAACCTGTTCCAATTGTAAATAAAGTTAGATACCTATATGGGAAAAGTTAAGTGGTATCTGTTGATGATTAATTGACATAATATATGAGAACTTATAACTCAATGCTTCCATAGATCTTATGACAAAAGCATACTGTGGTGTCACTTATAAATGTATATCACACTCAGTAAAATTTTTTCGCAAAGAATTAAAAAAGTAAAATGTATGTTTATTCAAAATTATGGATCTTGTTCTTTAACATAAAACATAAAGAAGACTTCGCAAATTGGGCTAACGATCTCAGTTTGCAAAATATAATAAGCAGTATAAGATAAATTAACAACAACATTAGGAATAAATGATTGTGAATATGGCATAAATGATATAATAATTGCATAATCATCAAGAGCAGAAGAATATTTAGAACTATAAATAGTCCTAACAGCCGAAACCACTTTAAGATCTTCATTAAGATGTAAGTAATGCCTTTGCCTCAGTAGGGAAAAGTATGGGTCACGCAATACGTTTGTAGGTTAAACATTGAGACAACGGCCAACGAAGAATACAAATATCTTTGTAAATATCTGTAGAGAAGTGATTTACTCCGGTCATGGACTCCGTCGCAGCGTAACCCAAATCATTTGTAACTCGAAACTCTTTGTTTGATCTTATTAGACCCGTTAACTGAGATAATTACACCTTTAAAGCAGCTGTTAATTTAGTAATTAATAGTAATTAAATAAATGGGACATAGATCGCTATGGGTATATCGTTTGGCCTCAAACTAAGGCTTTCCCTTTTTCTGTAAATACCAGAACCAACCAATCTATATATAACATAGTGATTGACAGATATGTAATAAGTACTTGCTCCAAAACATAATTATATCCTCCAATCAATCTGATAGTTACATTCACTTTATAATCAACCATTTTTCATGCTTGTCGATTAAACAAATACGTAACATTCACAAAATTACATAAATGTTTGTTAATTAATTACTTGTAATTAGAAATTGAAAAACAGTTTCAGTATACATTGATAATGATCAACTTCGCCTGTTTTACAAAATCGGTACCAAAAATACTGGCAATACAACATTCTCCGGTGTTTTTAGCAGATTTATTCGATATTAAACGGCTTATCACAGACGGAAGGCAAGTTTCCAGCACGCTGCCTCGTGTAAACGTCGGGCAGTCGGGCCAAGCGAGTTATTACCCGATTTACGCTATTGCATACGATTATACCGAGCGTTTAAAGTAGCACGTGTCGAAAGGGACGGCTTCAGGCCTGTTTGTGCTCGGGGTTAAATAAATACGCTCCCCATGATGATTCTAAGGATTTTAGAGGCTTTTTCTAAAGTCCATCCTAATACAATCATCTGACGCAACCAAAACTAACACTACATTTAGCTTAGTCCTCTATGCGAAATTTATATGGCAGTTATAGTGCTACCCCTTTATAACCAAACAGAAAAGTCAGTAACGATGGCTTATCCTAGAAAACTACTCGAGTCACCACAAAAGTACATACTTTATGTCCTAATAACCATTGTTCACAACACTTATGAGAATTCCGCTATTTGCATGTTTCTGTGAGAATGCAGATGTAACAATATTTTAACAAAAAGCTCTATTAGTTAAACAATACTAATTGCAAGGCATTCATTGCGAGTCATCCAGCGCGACACTGTTTGGCAACATGTAAACATATCATTTGAAGAAACCGTTGGTCTCGTTTTTGCTTTCGTTCCAATTGGAAACTCCACTATTATACATTCGATCGTATGACCCTGAAGCTAACTTCAGTGTACAAAGGAAGATATTTTAAGTATTTGGATCACATTGCGTTGTGTTGTGATAACAAGGATGTTGCAAATAGAATTTTGGTCACGACGTAATAGTTACTGTGGGATTCATGGCCCACTAATGTCAGTATCCCATTGACTTGTCCATCCAACAAGTTATGCAAGCTACATTGAAACTTCAAACTCTGTCGGCGCAGTCACGACCTCTAACTATTTAGGAAGCGTGTCACTTATTATATAACTATAGTTAAATAGGAACCAACCGGTATTATTTTATCAGAGCTGATTGATTAGCCTCTCTTACATATAAATTTAACTTGCTCTGCAAGACCGATGAAAGGAGTGAGTAGATCCGGTATGATTATATTTTACAATAGTTAGCCAATGCATTCAGGATATCACCGAAATATTATATGATTGATCAAGAGGTCCACTAGTAACGGGGCATACCTCTAGGAAAAGGCAGATATCGCCAAGATATATTCGTACATAAAGCTATTTTAAAACTTTTGCAAAGTTTTTTTAAGATTCCATAATACTCGTACAGTTGTAACTTTTATAACCCCAAACTAATTTTATAAAAAATATTTCTTTTACTTTACTGGCTTTACTACCACAAACCTTAAATGTATTGTATCGTTGATCCTAGAAACACATGAGGAGGAGTTACTGTATAGGATCTTCAGGAACTTACCCTGTAAGCTAGGCGCTGAGGTGGGCGCCGCGGGCGGCGGCTGGTGGGGCGTGGGCGGTGGTCTCCGGCGGCGCGGCGCGTGGAGCCCCGGGGCGGAGGCGGCGCGCGTGGCGGTCCGGAACCCGGGCGCGCGGTACCGGGCCGACTTGACCGGGCCCGCGGGGACCGTGTTGGTCCCGGTGATGGAAGGCAGCCGGGGCAAGGAGCCTGCTCGTTCTTCCTCTTCCGACTGGGGAAACGTTGTTTGTTCAGAGACGAGATGTGGGTTTTTGACATAAAAATACATCATAATAAGAAGGTGTAAAATAGCAGAAAATGTGTGAAACCTTAATGAACAATATAACAAATGGGGCTGTATAAGTAATCAAAATGCAGACTTCGCGTGTCGTCGATGTCTACATCCTGTACATTTTTTATTGAGCACTAATTGTTATCTAATCTCAAACTAGACCAAAAGATGTTTTATTAATGCCGTATTTCAGGATAGACGATAGGAGCCCTAGTCAAAAATTACCTTTTTCTCTTTGACCAATGATAGTGGAGTTAGTGATCATAACGGATAGTAGATATACCAGACCATAACCAACAATACCAATATTAGAGATAGAACCAAAATAACAAACGATACCAGGCCGACTTATGTATGTACTTCATAGTGATGGCTATTGGTACTCACACGTAATTGATTTGATAAAAACTATAATGACTCTAACAGATCGTAATAATTAGGCTCTGTAACTATATGTTTCACATCATTGATATGATTATAATGGTCCTAGATACAAAGGATACAGAAGCAACCTTTAACTGAACCTAGGTGACGATTTGTAGCACGATCAGGAAGTATTAAGGATGGTTACGGTCAGCCTAACTTAATGAATAAGATTTCTCGTCATAGTATACGACACCCTGAGTAGTTCTCATCACATTATAATGGTTACCGGTACTGAATTTTAATGTTTACTATGTCAATTATCCTTCATTATCTACCGATACGCCTTGACTCTGGCTGTAGTGATTTAAGAGTACAGCATTTAAACCAATATGTCATTATATGTACCTATAGGTATATATCACTATATACACTATATACACCCGGTGGAGTGCCACCGGGTGTTCGTAATATGATAAACTTTTTATTATGTGCACTTAAATGCTGATTGAGAGCATCTTATTTTTATTGTTTTATAGAACATCTTGATTGGAAGCTAATAAGTTTATATTTCAACGATTAACATGCTTAGTTTTGTAGCTTAAGCTTAGACAAGTTAGATTAAAATCCACGAACATAGTTCATGTAAATCATGTCATATTAATATGATGATGCAGTCAAGGTTAAGCCCGAAACAAAACTAGCTAAAATGTAATATAAACAATGTGTACGTACAAAATAGGTTACACACACAACCGAAGGTTCGGATATCTATGCTCCAGTGGTGAACCCAATATGTACCATAAAGATAGTAGAAGAGACCACCAGTAAAATTTATCATGGCTAAAGATATTTGACATTAGTTTTGATTGAATAAGATTTACACAATATTATAAATCTACATAATCACATTGCTTGGTTTTTCTAACACAAACTGTTTGTTGGTTATCTTTAAGGTACAGTTTAATTTAAATATAAAAACTCAACCGTTTTGCTCGATACGTTTGATATGTTATTATTAAAAATGTTTTTTATGACATTCTATGTACCTATATAACAATTACTGTATGTACCTACTGTGTTATTTTTGATATTTTACGCAAGGTAAATTACCGAAACTCCTTAACTAGATAATAAAAGAAAGAACATAGTGCGATTTCTAGTATAATGTTTTGTAGTTTAAAAAATCGAAATGCAGGTAGTTTGATTAAATCCATGATTTGTTATTTAGAAAGTATATTTTAAGTAAATTTTAAATCGACCTCGTTTACTTGTATCGAAAGAACCGATGACTCAATGCTTTCATTTAATGTAAGAAGGTGTTTGTTTACTTATAAGGGGATTTTATCTTATCCGTACTTAATTGAAATTGAAAGACAGTTAAGCTTATCGCTTACCTCGATTAGATATGTTTTGATGTCAACATAGATTACATTTCTATGCAGTTCAAATTTTTGGTCACGTGTAAATTTGATAAGAATAAGATAGTAATAAAAGTGCCTTTTTCACAAAACTATCAGTGTACACAATTCTGACTTTTTGTAAATAAACAATCATTTACATAAGATACGATAGGAGGTAGTCTGACTTTGTTACAAATTCAGATTTACTAATATTTTGAGAGAAATAACAGATTTATTTATGTGATGCCTACCCCTTCGGGGATTACAGGCGTGATGTGTTTTGTATGAATGTATGGAGTGTTAGT